>CM037852.1:119810400-119912695 GCA_021234595.1 Delia radicum
TTTATGTATATTCGGTGTAGTTTATACATATTTCTTGTATGACTATGGCATTTTTTTTTTGCTGTAGTAAATAAATTTCAATAATGGGATTTTTTAGATAGTTAAATTTGAATTTAAGTTTTCTTTCTCTGTGCAAAAAATGTGTTATTTGTTAAACTTAAATAAAGAAATTTGAATTTATAGTCAAGTTTAATCAAAAGTGTTAATTAAGTAAAAAGTGCACTTGTATTTTGGGCAAAATTGCATTTGCAGTTTGCATACACACAAAAAAATAAAAACTCATTTCCATCATGAAAATAGCAGATTCAATTATTTTAATTTTTAAAATTTCTCCTACAACGAAAAGTGACTCATTCAATTAGAAATTGATAGCCCTTTTATAGAATTATTTTTCTGTTAAGTTTTAATATATTTGATTATGATTTTTATTTTATTTGTATATAAATTTTATTAAAAATCAATCGATTGGATTACAAGGAGATCAATTATATTTTATATGGTAATTAGGTAATTATAAATTTTTTTTGATCAAAAAGATTTGTGGTATAAGTTTTTGTTTTTTTTTTTCTTAAATTCAGTTATAGCATATTATTTTACAAATACAAAAAAATTATTCATAACTTTTCAAAAATAAAAAAAAGTAATTTTAACAAAATAAGTCGATAGTGCAGTGTTCAAAATATTTGCAACTCTTAAAGTAATTAACAGGAAATACAAACAATGCTTTTAACGCTCAGTATTTTGTAGCGTAGCCATTATTTTTTATAACTTCTGAACAAATCTTAGGCATTGAGGCAATGAGCTTTTTAATATAATCGTCAAACATTTTATTCCACGGCTTCTCCAACTCGACGAAAAGTTCATCACCATTTCGGAATACTTTATTGCCGATATTCCATTTTACAATCATACACATGTTCTCAATCGGGTTGAGATCGGGAGATTGAGCCGGCACGACATGATATTAATTTAATTTTCCTGCAGGCAAACTTTTACAACCCCCGCCGTGTGTTTTGGGTCGTTGTCGTACTGGAAGGCCCATGAGAGTGGCATTTCCCATTCAGCATACGGAAGCATAACTGAACTCAAAATATCTCTATAGATTGGTGCGTGCAAAGTCAAGCCGAGCTTCTCGGTTTTTTTCCGACACAAACGGTTTTTTTGTACATCTATAACTTCTAATACCATATTCTCGGGCTCTTCTTTTAATGGTGGGAAGATTGACATCTATTTAAAGTTCAGTTTTACCTTCTCTGGTAACTGCTTTGGGATATTTTGTAAACAAATTCTTGATTTTCCGATCTTCTCTTATAGTTGTAATACGGGGTCTTCCACCTTTATGAGTTATGTGGATGTTACCACTATAACAATGCGGCAAATCGTTGATTTTGGAACGGAGTACTTTATAGAAATTTCTTTTTGGGAAAGTCCATTTTTAAAATCATTTAAAACTTTTGATGTAAAAGCAGAATTGTATTTATTTCCTGCCATTTTTTACAAAAATTATTCTTACGATGTTTATGCTTCCAGCATCTTTTTACAACTAATAACGAACAATAATTATAATTCTCACAGGGTTTTTCATAAACATTTTTCCCTATATACAAACTAAAATAATTTATTTGATAACTTGATTTATAGATTCGGTATGCAAATATTTAAGTAGAAAAATTTATATTAATTGATCTCTTAAATTTAAGACATTAAATTATTGTAAATATTTATATTAATTACTCAATAAATAAATAAAAAAAATAAAAAAAAGTAATTATAATAAATTTGTTTAAAAAAATGTAACGGCCTGAATCTCATATTAAAAAGGAATGCGATTACCGTTATATCCTAGCATTTGTTAGTATAAATTGTTTCGTTAAGAGTAAGAATAATGAGAGTTGCAAATGTTTTAAACACCTGCATTTTGAATACATCTATTATTATTAATTTTTTGTTGTTGTTTTAATTTAACGGAATTAATTTTTTTATTTGTTTAACATAAAACAGTGTATGAAGAATATGTTAAAAATAAATTTTAGTAACTAAGTGTGATTTGAAGACAATAAATCAATGAAAACAACAAATGCAATCTCAGTTCCAAATGTTTTGACCACTACTGTAGTTCAAAAAGTGGACACTAAATTTGCCTAGAATTGTTCAGATGCGATATGAAATGACTGAGATATAGCTATAAACAAATATAAAGGAAAATGTTTTTGCACATAGAACGTTTGTGATATACTCTATTTATCACAAACGTTCTCTCCTAAGCAATAAAACGGAAATCTGATGAAATTTAATTTGTATCTTTTGGCCTCATATATTAAACATAATTTTGTCAAGTATTTTATTTGCTTTAAAAACGCTACAAACTGTGCTACTGACACAAAATATGTGCTAAACTTTGACGGTGTTATTCGGAGAAATCCGGGGTTTACTTACACATTTTTTTGAATAACAAAAATAATTGAAAGAAAACACCTTTCATTTGATACCAAATTTGTCTATTGTTACTTCAAATAGAACAAGATAAACAGAAAAAAAAACGTAAAATGGGGCAATGTTTACCTCACTTAGTGACGGTACCGTGAAATAACTCCCAAATGAAATAAGTCCCAATGAAATAACTCCCAATGAAATAAGTCCCAAAAAAAAAAATTAAATGAGTCCCAATTTTAATAAATGAAATAACCTCCAAAGAAAAAATTAAATAAGCCCCAACATTTGGGAGTTATTTCATAGTAATAAAATAACTCCCAACAAAGAATGAAACAACTCCCAATGAAAAAAGTCCCAAAAAAAATGAAATAATTCCCAATTCAAAAATATCGAATTCTATTTATTTCATAAATACATGTAAAAATATACATAATATAAAACATATTATAAAGATAGAATTTAATGAATACATAAATATACAAAATAATCAACAAAATGAATAGAAAAATACATATTAAAAATATATTTATGGAAAAACCTGGAATAATCTTTGTTTTAAAAGTTAACATAAATTAGTTTACATAGCATGGAGTAGTGAAACAGTGCGTAGGGGGGGGGGGGGAGGCGGCGCATTACGCGGCCGCTCCGCAGTACGCGAATCGTACGCACCGCTGTCGAGAGGTGGCATGTCATCATGTCCATGGACTTTATGACAATTTGGAAAATGTCGTAATGTCCATGGACATTACGACATTATTTTTTTGGATATTATGTCACTTTCAAATGTGGCATAGCGTCCAGCCTTTTTAAAATAAAAAGATTAATAATATTTAGTATATCAATACAATTTTTTTAAATATTCTTTATTAGTATATCACAAAATAAAACTAAATTTATAAATCGTATAATCGCACACAGAGAAAACTTTATTTCGCGAAGCCGCCTGCCGCGTTCTACATAGGAAAAAAACCCTAAGAGCGGCCGAAAGCCGCCACACAGAAAAACTTGTTTTTACAAATTAAAAATATAAGATTTCAACGGATTCGACATCTGATTTGAAAAACAAGTTCTCCTGTGTGGCGGCCTTCGGCCGGTCTTAGGGGTTTTATTCCTCCGTAGAACGCGGCAGGCGGCTTAGCGAAATAAAGTTTTTTCTGAGTGCGACATAAAAAAACTTCAAAATTACTGATCTGTTTCCACACAGGAGTATAATGTCCATGGACCTTATGTCACCCAAAAAGTGGCATAATGTCCATGGACTTTATGTTATTCCATTTGTGGACATAATGTCACATTGCAGAGTGTCATAAAGTCTATGGACATTATGACACTTTTCGAGTGACATAACGTCCATGGACATTATGTCATTGGACGTTATGTCATGCCACCCTTTCCAGACCCCTCCTCCTTCTGAGATGTCAAAACTTTTCATAATATTCAATATGCACCAAAATCAATTGCTTAAAACATCTTCTTTTGCCACTCATTATTTCAAATTCAAGATTTGCCATTATTTTTAATCACTTTAATACCGATCTTTACTTACCAAAATCCTAGCAAGAACTGGGTTCCTTTTGGTAAAATAAAACATTGTATTGCTATTATTTAGTTTACGACAATTTTAAGAACCGTTACAAATGCATACAATTTACCAAAATGTAATTTTAATAGAAATGAAATAACTCCCAACAAAAATGAAATAACTCCCAATGCCAAAAAGAAGTGAAATAACTCCCAACAAAACCTGGTTGGGAATTATTTCATTTGGGAGTTATTTCATAACGAAATAATTTCTAACAGAAAATTGTGAAATAAGTCCTAACGCATTGGGAGTTATTTCATACTGAAATAAATCCCAATTTATATGGAAAATTTTTGGGAGTTATTTCATTTTTTTTTTTTGGGAGTTATTTCTCGGTACCCTTAGTGACCCCTAAACATGAGATTGGGCAGCTTAAAAAAATACGGGACCCTAAAATTTGTATTCTCTACAACATATCCAAAGTTCATTAAGATCTGCCGCACACGTTCGGCAGATCTTAACGATGCGAAAAGACAAATAGTACGTTAAAAAAAACTTTCATCCAATGCATTTTTTAAATTTTAAAGAGTGAAGCTAACATCCGTTAATGTTAAAAGAAGTTTTTCTTTGTAAGCAAATCTTTTGACAGAAGGACGTAGAAAACTAAGATTTGAAAATATAAAAGCACATAAGTTTATTGCCCAGCTTTCACAACGCTGAGAAATTATAGTAAAACCTTATTTTATTTTATTGAAATTTTTATTTATATTATTTCCTTTTTTAAGTTTATTTTTATGGTTTTTTTATGTTTTAATGCTTTTTTACGTTTTTTTTTTTTTAATTTTATACTTTTTTGTGCTTTTTTTGAATTATTTTTGGTTTCTTTTTTTGCTTTAAGTTCTTGATTTTTGCTTTTTTTGTCTTCTCTGTGAAAGACTAGAAATTCTATAACTTACAATGTTATTAGTTAGAAATTACGCAAAATGAAACATGTAAGGACCTGTCAGTATATAAAGTCTGCTTTAAATTAGCAGATGAAGACATTTTTACTTAATGAATACATTGCTCGGTTTTGTGTTTAACAAAAAACAAATGCTCTTGAACTTCACTAATCTTGCTTACATCATAAAAAAAATCGCTAAAATTGTAAAAATCGTTTATGTTTTAAAAAGCACAAAAATATTGAAGAAATTGAAAAAATTCCCTAAATAAAATTTAAACCGCCCTTATCTTGAAAACACCTAATTTTTGACAATTTTCCGCTATATTTTAAATTTCGACGGTTTTTTTAATTTTTGTAATTTAGTTAATCTTTTTGAAATATTTCGCAATTGTTAAAATTTTGCCGATTTTTTTTTAAATTTTTTTAATTTTAGCGGTTTTTTGCCATTCTTAGAGATTTTTTTTTTCAATTTTAGTGATTAAATTTCTGCAGTTTTTTTATATTTTGGCGATTTTTTTTTTTTAAATTTAGCATGTTTTTCAATTTGTTCATGGGTTATAAAATCTGGAAAATTTCTGCACCAAATTCATTCATAATTAAACATTTTACAGATTTTATTAAAGTTTTAATTAAAAATTAGTTTGAAATCAAACAAAAGTTTAATTGAAATTTCATTGACAATAATTTTTTCGGTGTGTATTTTATTTCTTGTTTTAATTTTGAAATTCATGTACCAATCCCAAAATTTAGTTTCCTCCTTAAATTTTAAAAATCTTTAATATGATTACAATTGTCTGTTGCTTAAATTTTCTGTTATTTTGTCATTTAAATTTTAAATTCCTCAACATCATCATCATCATCGTCACCATCACAAATATTTCACTTTGTTTTTGCTTTAGTATTGATTTTTACTTCTGTTTAAAATTTTAAATGTTTAAAATGTTTTTTTTTTTTATAGATTCTCAGCATAATATAGTAACATTAAGGGATTTGACATTATGGGATTTTGTGTTTACTTAAATCTAGTAAAGTTTTTGTCAAAATATATTGGTGACGAGTAATTTATTAGTTAATGCTTACGAAAAATTGTTAAGAAAATAGTTAAAAAAGACTTTATAGGCAATTGTGATTTTTTTTTTTAAATATGTTTCAAAAAGTCCCTTAATCTTAGAACTTTTCCAAAAGAATTTTTTCTTATATCTATCGAATTTTCAATCTGAATGCTTAAAGAAACTTACAGAGAAAAAATATAGTTTAAGAGCATCATGATATTATAATTGAGAATACGTTATAACGAGGGCGGATAAATAAGTCCGTGACTTTTTGAATGAAACACAGTTTTTTTTTTTTGCAAAAAACTAATTTATTTTTCAACATAATCTGCTTTGCGCTCAACACACTTAGTAAAACGTTTCTCCAATTTTTGAATCCCTTCCAAAAAATATGATTTTTCGAGGTCCATAAATAGGCTTTTGTTTGATCAATAACTTTCTCGTTGGAGCTAAATCTTTTTCCACTGAGCCATTTCTTTAGGATTGGAAATAGGAAATAGTCACTGGGGGCTAAATCCGGAGAATATGGCGGATGAGGTACCAATTCGTAGCCCAATTCATGGAATGTTGCCATTGAGACTGCACACATGTGCACCCGTGCGTTATCTTGATGAAAAAGAACTTTTTTCTTGGCCATATGGGGTAATTTTTTTTTAAATCCTCGTTAAATCGGTCCAATAAGTTGCATAATATTCGCCGTTTATTGTTTTTTGCCTTTTGAAGGTAATCGATGTGGATTATCCCGCGTGCATCCCAAAAAAACTGTTGACATCACACCTTATTGGCTGACAAACTTACCTTGGCCTTCTTCGGAGCCGGTTCAATCGGAGAAACCCATTGTTTAGACTGCTGCTTGGTCTCCGGAGTGTTGTAATGAATCCATATTTCATCCACAGTTACAAAACCCCGCAGAAACTCATTGAATTGCGGTTAAACAACTCCAAACAATCCTTTGAAGTTACGATTACTTTTATGGTGAGCTTTCTTAAACCCAACTGATCATTAAAATTCGAAACCACACTGAAATATGAAATGCCTATGTCATCAACAATCTCAAGCACTTTTACTCTTCGATCGGCCAACACCATGTCGTGGATTTTTTCGACATTTTCGGGTGTATTGACCTCAATTGGCCGTCCAGAACGTTCAGCGTCATTTGTACTTGTGCGGCTACAACGAAAGTCAGTAAACCCAAAGTATTTATCAAGCATTTCCTTGGTTTGATTGACGGTTTTTTTTCGCAAAAAATAATGTTTAATGAACACTCGAAATTCACTTTTTTCCATTTAAAAAAAATCCACGAGGTTGTATTACTTGAACAGCTGTTAAACGCAACGTAAATGACGGAACTTGCTCAAAATTTGACAGTAGTCTATTAACAGGTGGTACTTGATGTAGGCAGTTTTGCATTTTATATAACTACGAGGAAAGTTCGAAAAGTCACGGACTTATTGATCCGCCCTCGTATTATAGTATGGTGGTCCTGATAGTATAATTGAAACTACGTTATAATGATCATAATATGGTCCTTAACTGTCATAATATCAGCCGCATAATTGAAGTTGAAGAAAAAACTACTAAATTTAGAAGATTTTTTTTTTTTGCTAAATATTAGTGAGATAAGAATAGCAAAAATAATTCTATTTAATCTACAAATATGGAGTTATATTTGAGCTAAATTTTAGCTAATTGAAAGTAACAAATTAATTTTTAAAACCAGCAAAAAATATGCTATTTATAGTAGACAAAAAAAAAAATCGTAACAAAATTTAAAATTTTTAAAGTTTTTTTTAGTTTTTTTTTTTTAATGCGAATGAAAATCTGCCCTTCTGAAGTCAGAAATCTACAATTTTTTTGATAAAATTTCTGTCGATTTTAGCAAAATATACTTTTATGTTGATATTACAGTTTTTGTTTGCTGTTTTTTGTCTACAAATATTTAGTAACAGGTTGTGCTAATTTCGGTATGTTTAGTTTACTAATATTCAACTCGAATATAACTAAAGTTTTTCAAATATAATAGTATTATTTTTGCTGTTCTTATTTTATGAAGATTTAGCAAAACAAATCTGGAAATTGTAGCAGTTTTCTCTGCAACCTCATTTTTAAAAATGTTTTAGTAGCTTTTTCTGCTATTTTTACAGGTTTATTTCTATGAGTGTATCATATTTATTGTTATATATACATTTCAAAATGCTCTTAAGCCATATTTCAAATTGTTTATTTTATATTGCCGACATTAAATTAACACATTAATAACAACCAAAAATAGGCCAGGGATTAGAGTACAGTGGAAGTTAGTTAATGTTCTTTATAAGAGTTTAATGCCGGTTTCCGAGTTGAATTAACTAAACAAATAATAATGTTAAAATTCCTACTGAAGATCGCTTGACAGAGCGTGAAACATAATAAAGAAAACCACAATGTCTAAAGTTGTTAATAAATATTTTTTGTTGGTTTCATTACAAATTACACAGTTCAACAAAATCAGAAAAATTGGATGCATCGGGGTTACCATCTATAATTTCTATAAGACTTTTCGACAGTTTTAAAGTTAGCTATAGTAAAAGAAATATTTGCAAAACACTGATTTTTTTGAAAATTATAATTATTTGATCAACTTTTTATAAAATAAAACAAAATTTCAAATAATAACGCAAATTTTTTGCAACACACTAAAAATTTTTTATATAAATAGAACATTTTTGGTCTTCAAAGTTTAGTAACGTCATGATGCTTGTTAGGAAAAGACCTAACCACGTGGTTGACTACTAAGAAGACAAGAATGGAGCAAAATTGATTATTAATAGGTTTTTTTGTTAAAGTTCTGCCTATTATATAGGCTCTAGCATTTCTAAAACTTCGGGTTCTGATGAGATCTTTAGCCAGATCGAAATACTAGTATCAACCTAGCTAATATGTTTGATTTGCTTTATTTTTGTAAATATACGGAGGTTGAAAGCTCGTTATAAATTGAAAATAACATAAAAATAATCTCGATGTATTTAAAAACAAAAAACTAATATAACTGTAAAAAATATTACTTGAGCCAGAGTACACACTAAAAATTTTTTATATAAATAGAACATTTTTGGTCTTCAAAGTTTAGTAACGTCATGATGCTTATTAGGAAAAGACCTAACCACGTGGTTGATTACTAAGAAGACAAGAATGGAGCAAAATTGATTATTAATAGGTTTTTTGTTAAAGTTCTGCCTATTATATAGGCTCTAGCTTTTCTAAAACTTCGGGTTCTGATGAGATCTTTAGCCAGATCGAAATACTAGTATCAACCTAGCTAATATGTTTGATTTGCTTTATTTTTGTAAATATACGGAGGTTGAAAGCTCGTTATAAATTGAAAATAACATAAAAAATAATCTCGATGTATCTAAAAACAAAAAACTAATATAACTGTAACCAAAGAATTGCTTAAACTACAAAAATGTTATATATTGTTATACCTTAAAAATATGGTGTCAGTGACAAATCTTAATTAATAAAATTTAGATAAAAACATTCAATTATATTTAACACATGTTTTCTAATCAATACCAACCAAGTTCCTCTTAATTTCATTGCAAAATAACGATTTTAAATGATCCATATTCCAAAATGTATTTTTTAACTATTTTCCCCATAGTGAATACATACAAAATTAATTAAAAAAAAAATTTTAATATGAAATTGATGGTTCTTTCGCTGAAACTTATTAAGTGAAATTTAAATTAACAATATAAACTTAAATTTAGCAAACTCCATTAGGGATTTTATAATATTCACAAAAAATAAAAATAAATG
This sequence comes from Delia radicum, assembly GCA_021234595.1. NCBI lineage: Eukaryota > Metazoa > Arthropoda > Insecta > Diptera > Anthomyiidae > Delia > Delia radicum. Next base: position 119,820,152 of record CM037852.1, read on the forward strand.
AAGTTTTAACTTTAATTGCAAGGATATCCTACATCCTTTACCCAATCGCAATTAATTGAAATGCTCAAAGTCCATACTTTAAAAGCGTATTAAAAGTTATTCGTAGTATTGGGGATTTTTTGAATTTTATTCATCGTCTTCTTAGACAGTGTGCAATTAATACTATAATTAATATGCACATATTTTCAATTGTTTGAGATAGGCGTGGTAGAGAAGATTAAGCATACTTTTCTAAAAATCATAACTACATTGTAAATTTTTAATTGAATTAGACTGCGCAGTTTCTGGTAACACAACCTTCATCAGTAATCCTTTTGACAATATTGTAATTATTTGTTATGGTTTTTATTGTTTGATTGCATCTGTATGAAATGTTTATTTATTAAATGCAATCCTGACCGTGGCTTGAACCTGCTTTCTTTTGCCACATGCACTTCGCACTACACTTTAGACAGGCGCTTTAACCGCTTGATCTAAAGTCAGGTCGATTTTTGCTGTGGCTTAAAACCAGTTTCAATTACACGGGGTCGATCATTTAAAATTTTAAAAAAAAATCTAGATTTTTGGCAAAAGTTAAATTCTCTAATACTTCGAAAAGTGGAGCTAATATTAAAATTTGGTGTTCACATTCATGATCTCCGTCCTAAAATCTATCACAATTGATAAGTCACAATTCCGATGCATTTTTAGTGCACACAGAGAAATAAATTGCCAACCGAATTTAAAAGTGTATATTAATGGTCACAAATTATAAATTTCGTTAGTACAACAATATTTGAATTAGATTACTGAATATTATGGGCGTTGCAACTAAAATTTAGCTGAATTAGCCGAACTTTGTTGTGAAAACTAATTTTAAGTTGTGCCAACAGTCAGAAATTTATAATAATTTAATTTGAGTCGTAGTAACTGAATTTCAGTTGGCAAATAGCTAAATTGTTCTTTGTGTGTGTTTAACAGTGTTATCATACAAAATCTATTTTAAAATAAATTGCTTAAAGAACATTGATAATGTCATAAACAAGCTAAATAATTTTAGTATATCCTTGTGCTTATTAGCACAAACCAAAACTTTTTCAATTTGTTTGAAAATTACAAAAAAAAAAAAAAAACAGCCAAACGGGCGAAAAAAAGACAAACATTCAAAATAATTTAAAGCTAATTTATTTTTTCAAATGTCAGCAAAAGTTCAAAATATTCTACCTTGATATTAATTTACCTTAAAAAATATTAAAAAAAAAAAAAATACATATAATAACAAAAAATGGCGTCTGAAATGTTGTCTCTGAAAAGACAAAATTAATTTAATATTTATTTAAATGTCGCAAAAGTGTTTGAGTGTTTTTTTGTGTGCTTGTAAGATTTCCTTGTAAAAGTGTAGACAATATGTGGGCAACGAAGACAAATGTGTTTTTTTTAAAGGATTTCGCGCAGTAATAATAAATTCACTTGCCTTTAAGGTAAAGAGGAAAAAATGTTAAAATAATGTTAATGATGAAAGGAACTTGAAAATACAACAATTTGCATGATTAATATTTCAACACTATCTAGCAGAATAACGTTGTGTATAACGTCTGTTCCTTAACCCTTTGAGACCCATTACGATGAAACAAGTTTAATTATATTTTTAACTAAATTATATTTAAAAAAAAATTTGTATTACTATAGGGAAATTGTAATACTTTTTAAATTATTTTACTTTAAACTTGAAAAATCAAGAACATTTAGCCCGCAGCTGGGGTATCAAGTGATTAAAAAACGCATAAATTTCGGAAAAATATCACTTTAGTTTTATAAGACTAAAATCATCATTACATTTATTTAAACAAATATTTAACCCCTAGTGGCCTGCCCGACGAAAAAAGTTTATATAATCACACAGGAGGACATAATCATAACTTTTAAAAATTAATGAGCTTATTGCCACCAATTCTATATTTATCACGCACGCTGATTTCAATGGCGTACTATATGTTTTCGATCTATGGTAGAGTTTTTCCTCAAAACTACTTTAAAGTTTCGCTATATGCGCCAAATGCAGTTTTTTATATATAAGGTGGCGCAAAAGTAATCCTCCTATCAGAAAATGCTATACATAATAAATACATAATAAAAAAAAAAACATCGGAAGGTTATTTTTGCGCCACCTTATATAACGTTTTTGAAATGCTATAAATTTGACTCCTTTCTTTTGAATTGCAAAGACAATCACTGTATTTTAATTTGAGGTACATATTTAATTCACAAAACAGTAGATTTAAAACGCTATTTATCGCTTTTTCTTAGTTTTCCTTATTTTTACGGTTTTAGCGAATTTTCTCGCTAAACTAACAAATGGTCATGCAACTAATGTTCATGAAAGAGCCTATTAGGAAGAGATGCTTCACCAAGAAAACAATTATTTAAATATAGTGACTCATATGCAAAACACACGATTTGTCAAAAATTTAATATGGGAGCATAGCAGATGAACCCAAAGTCCAATTTTAAGTATGATATATAAATACCTTCGAAAAGTATATGTTCAAAAAATCAGCCAAAACAGTTTATATTCAATTTATAACGAGCTTTCAACCTCTGTATATTTACAAAAATATAGCAAATCAAACATATTAGCTAGGTTGATACTAGTACTTCGATCTGGCTAAAGATCTCATCACATCCCGAAGTTTTAGAAAAGCTAATGCCTCCATAATAGGCATAACTTTATCAAAAAACCTATTAATAATCAATTTTGCTCCATTCTTGTCTTTATATTTGCAGACGTTTTTCTAACAATAACCCCACTTTTGTGACAAATATGTATCAAAACGGAGGATTTTGTAAGGAAAACTTTTGCAAATATAAATATTTTTAGCGGACAATTTGGAATCATCTCATACTAAAAGCTAGATCTTGAGGTCAACATGAAAAGCCATTTTTCTTAGAAAACACATTGATAAATACTTTCTCTTACTAATATAACTCCTTTTGAAAAACTCGATCCACATTTGATTAGCTCGATTAATTATTGAGCAATAGAATTCTCGAAAACCGAAAAAGTTAGAAAAAATGCTAAACAGTCAGTTTAGTTTTAAGCTTTGTTACTCAAATATGTACCGTACATATTAATACTGGTTTTATCCTAAGATATCAACAGAAAGAAATAAGATTCATAAAAAACAGCATGAAGATGCGTCAAACTTTAAAGTCATTTTGCGTAAAAAGTGTAAAATAGATCGAAGAATGAAGTACGCCATTGAAATCAGCATGCCCGAAACATATAGAATTGATGGTCAGAACCTTATTAATTTTTTTGATGTCAAGCCGTGTTATTTAAGTTTACATATGTAACGATATATATTTACATCTCCTAGTAAATTTCTAATATAGAGCTATATAGATTTTAACTTATGTTATATATAAGTTGACCTTTCTTATATATATAATTAATATAGCTATATATCAGCTGAAATATACTTTAATGTATTATTATTATTTTTTTCTGGATTTTTTGGACCTTCTCGGGATTTTATTTTGTTTGCTAAAATTTAAGATTAACGGCTTGTTTTTACAAGACGTGTATACTACCACACGAACGTGTGGCACCCGAACGAATACGTAATGAAATGAGTATTTATAATTCGTTCGTCTGACTTACGTTTGATTACGTAAAGCTTTATGTTTTGTCAAACAGTAAGATTGCCAACATAATGTTTTTCGCATTTGGTTTACTTTTTTTCATATAAAAATAACTCATTTTTCGTTGGTAGATGGCAACCCAACACTGTAAATGAAATATAAACAAAAACAACTGATTTTTGCTTGAAAAAAAAAATTATTTATTTTGTTTAGAAAACAATAAAAGTGGTGATAAAAATATAATTTGTATATATAAAAAAAAAAAAAACAAAAACATTTACAAATAAAAATGATCGGGTCAATTGCCATGGGTTTTGATAGTGATTTTTTTATTAAAACTTTTTGTTAAAAAGTATTTTTTGTTTTGTTTTAATATTAAATTGTGTTGCCTTTTTTCTTTCACGAATACTTTTTTGTGAACGTCTGTTTTGGACGTTTGTGACGTTTCAAATCGCAATGTGGAAACCAAAAAAAGAGACAAAAACGACAACTCTTAAGTTTTCACTCAATTCAAAGTGACATTTGCGATACAGAACCCCAAAATTAATTTCTTCACTCATTTACACGAATTTTTTGAGTGACACGTCTTACAAAAGCAGCCCGTAATTCGGTTTTTTCTTAAATTGTCTCATATTTTTTTAATGTTTCACAACATTTACGTTTTTTGCGGGTTCACTCAAAATAATTCCGTTATTAACTAAAATTATTTAAAACATTTGTTTTTTTAAATTTTAAGTAAATACTATTTAGTGGTTCGATATTTATAGCTATATTTTAAATATAAAATCCGTTATAACTGTTGTCATAGACTATGATATCATTTTCAATATCGTTATCGCCTGTCACGGCGATTTTACTTTCGTTATTATAGCGAATTGCGATAGGGAAAACGGTATCATAATTTAATGGGGGACATTACATTCGCGGCAGAGAAAACAGACCATAACTCAGTCAAAAACAAAAATTTTTCCAAACAAACATTTTTTATTATTGTAGAGAATTGAACAAATTACAAGAAAAAAAATTCAAAAAAATATATTTTTCACTCCAACATGATTTTATAGAGCTCCAAACTGGCGGCATAGAAAAAAAAAACGGGGCCTCGTGGTTGCAGCTCTGGGAGTCGCAAAAATTGTCCGATCTGGAAAAAAATTACTTTTTTAAATCTTAACAAAATTGGTTATCGTATGACACGAGCTTTTTTTAAATTTTTTTTCAATTTTTGGTGATGTTCCAAAAAATATTGACTTTAAAAATTCATAAAAAATCGAAACAAATTTAAAAAAAGCTCGTGTCAAACGATAGCGAATCAAGTTTAAAAAAATACAAAAAAATTTTGTCAAAAAATGAACGCGCTAGTGCCGCAACCAGTACGAAAAACATGGTTTCGAGATAAACGCGTTCAAAGTATGCAGTAGGAAAATGTTTCATCAGAACCAACATCCACTGATGCTCCATGAAGTTTCTTAGCAGATGTACTTGGGAACTCCACCTCAGATTCCATTTCTTCTGTTGAAATAGGTTTTCTTGGTGTAATGATTTTGTGTAAAAAACCTTTTTTGCCTTTTCGATCTAAAGAACGACGCTTCATTTTTCAATATTTTTCACAAAAAACCACGACTTCACGCTACAAAAGATGCCAAATAACTGAGCATATAAAATAAAAATTCCAATATATGAGGTATAAAGATGCCCTTTTTTCAAGAAATTCAAAAAACACGAAAAAAACCCACCCTTCAAGTAGGTCCGAAATAACAACCACCAAAAGTCCGGTAGTCAGTATATACCAGCTGCCGTACGTAGGTAGCGCGAAAATTAAAAATGCGCTCTCACTAATCCGGTGGTAATTTTTGAACCCGTAGGAATTTTTCCATGAAATTTTTTTTCTTAGAATCTTAAGAATATTTACTAAAATACAAAATTATAAAAAACGTCGATTTCAAAAAACGGCCAATGTCATGTGTCCCCTTAACAAAAAAACGATATCGTTACGAAAGGTACATTTAAGGACTAAATCTATCGTTTTCGTATGAAGTTATTTCAGTTCGAGATTTTAGACCAGTGCAGACAAAACTATGTCACGGCAGCTGATTTTCGGTGGCACTGGATGTTTTGTTAAATTTAAAAAAAATCTTAATTAAATAAGGTGACGAAAATTGTATAAAAAGTTCAAAAATGTGTACTTTAAACAAAAAAAAAATACGTTTTTTAATTTAGTAAATGGACAATTTAAAAAAATGTTAAAATAATTTTGGATGATGAAAAATCCTTTTCTTTTGTTTGGAACAACGGAAGTGTTAGTTCTGAATTTTATTCTGGTAACTTGAAAAAAAAATCCCAACAAGTTCCGGTATTCGGCCAAAGCGAAGTTTGAACCAAAAGTACAAGCATGGGCAGACATTGCGGCAAAAGGTATATCACAACTTTACATCCAGGATTGAAAAGCTATGGTTGTAAACGCGAATGTTTACATTAATAAATGTTTAATAAAACTAAAATTTATCAGAGATACCCACTCTAAAGACGACATATTAATTTGGCCAGATTTAGCAAGCTGTCATTATGTCAAAAAGATGTTAGAATATCTTAATGCAAAAATCATACCTTGTGTACCGAAATACACAAATCCTCCAAACGTCCCAAAAGCACGTCACACTGAGAACTTTTGGGGTCTTTTATGCCAAAAGTGTATGAAAATGTTTAGAAAGCCAAATAAACTGAGGAATTAAAGAAAACAATTAAATGCAGCGTTAAAAAATCACATGAATGTCGTTCAAAGGTATCTTTATAAAAAGTGAATTAATAACACTATGAAACAAAATGAGAGTCATGCTCTTGGATGATTCTTATACCGAATTCTATTATGTTAGTATAGTAAAACTCCCAAAGCATTTGGTCCTATGTGGGTAAAGTAACTTTTTATGGACGTTTAAAGTTTTAATTTTTCTGCCAACACTGTATTGAATAAGACTCAAAAAGTAGTGTATTAGTTGTTTTGAACTAAATTCTGAGTTCCCCAACAGAATTTTAAATTAAATTTTTTCATAGAATATTTTAACCTTATATCTGCAATTTTTATGGGCCATTTAAGTCCCTTTTCCAATAAATACCAAAAAAGTATGCTAAAACGTGCGTTTAAGGGGTTAAACTGTTCTGTGAATATGTTCCGCAGCAAATTTTAGTAGTTTGTGTTGAAGACGAAAATGTCATCCAGCTTTGTTAAATCACTAGAAAGATGAATTTTAATTTATCACTTGCAGCCCAGTCGATTAACAATGTTAGGCTATTTTTTCTAAATTTATGTTTTTATAACTTCTGTAATATTTCAATGGATTTTTTTTTATTTAATATTTTAACCACTTATCTCGTATTTTGCAGAACATATTTACAGAACATTTTAACTCATTAAATGCACGATTTAAGATACTTTTAAGGTATTTCTTGAAATAAATACTAAAAGGACCCATGAAAATTATAGGGTTAAAATATTATACAAAAAATGCCGCTTAAAATTGTGTTGGGGACAGCCGAACTCAAAATTAAGTTTAAAATAATTATTACACTAAAACTAAATTAATTATTAACTTAAAACGGCCATAAAATTTGACTATACCCCACAGGACATTCATCTGGCATAGCAATTACCAACCCCCAAAAAATGTGTTGTACGGTGTAATTTATAGTCTAAACTGTGTTATAAATAAAAATACTTTTTCATAACAAATAATTAGTGTTTTGATTACAAGCGTTTTAAAATTGTCCATTTACTAAATTGGCATAAGGTTATGGTTTAAATTTTTAATGAACTACCATTTATATTGATATAAAAATATTGTCAGAATATAAAAGTGTGTGGCTATAAATTAGAAGCTAAGACCAAACACGTTTTTAAAAACTAAGAACTGACTATATTTTAAAACCCCAATCCATTATAAATTTAAATGTATATACAAACTTGCAGACTATTAACAAAGTGTACTCATATATTTATATTATTATATATAAAACCTATTATTATAACCAAGGCAGCGACTTTCATACAAATGCGTGCCAGTACTCAGTAGCCCAAAATCGATTTTTACCAAATACTTTTCGGAAGCAAAGCCTCGAACTTGAATAATTTTCATTTTCATTGCACAATTAAAGGTCGAAAAAACATAATTTTTGTTTTTAATAAAAATTATATCAAACTTGTATAAAAGACAATCTACCGTCTAGTTTACTGCCCCTGTGTTGTTTATAAACTAAACAAAATATAAAAAGGAGAGAAAAACAAAAAACGTCTATTGAATATCCTTGCACATAACCAAGTTTTCAATTAATTGTTTGATCAATGGATATAATCTTTAACTTCAAGCTCATATGTATCTTAGTTCTCATGTAGTGAGTAAACTAGTTCATATGAATGTTTGATGTTTGGCATGAGATTGTTACCGCTTTCAAAACGTGTTCTGATGATGGGAACCTAGAAAATTCCCGAAATAGATCTATCAACACATTCCTGAAAGGGTCAAATAATAAATTTGAAAACAAAAAACTCTATAGATTATTTGTTAGGACAATTTCCTAATAACGAAATATAGAGTATGGCCTCGAACTTGAATAATTTTAATTTTCATTGCACAATTAAAGGTCGAAAAAACATAATTTTTATTTTTAATAAAAATTATATTAAACAGGTTTTACTTTTAAATTTTAAAAATTAAAACCAAAAGTTTATTTTAACAAAAAACAAATGATCTTGAACTCGAATAATCTTGCTCACATCATAATGTATGATAAAAGATCGAAAAATAAACTTTTGGTTTTTATTTTTAAAATTTAAAAGTAAAACATTTAAAAATTGCAGAGTACGGCAAAACTGATTTATGGTCCTACTACTATAGTCAGAAAGTGTGGTTGTTTATTTAATAAACAATAAAAACACAGTGTATTATGACTAGAGATTCTAGTCTATACACGAACAATGTCTATTAGTTAAAAATGTTTTATTTTTGATTTGAATTAGTTCAATTCTTCCAATTTTGTTTTTTACTTCTCATCGAGTAAATATAACAATACGGGTAAAGCGTTGATCGTTTTCCTTCAAAATTTGGGTAGAATATTCTAGCCCTTCTACATTGGTCCTCTGATGATTTTCGGTGACGCGAAATGAAACATGTAAGGACCTGTCAGTAGATAAAGTCTGCTATAAGTTAGCGGGCAAAAACTTTTTTGAGTAATAAATAAATATTGCACGGTTTTTTGTTTAACAAAAAACAAATGATCTTGAAATCGAATAATATTATATCAAACTTCAAAGCATTTACTACTAAATGACATCGATTTGTTGTTGCATATTTTATTATAAATGCATATTTCTGCAAATTTTGCTATAAAATATTTCTTAAAAATAATTATTATTTTGCAATTAATATAGATAATAGTTATTTTGCACTTAACCCCACCGAAGTTAAATAATGCATCAGGGCTATGAAACAAAAAGCTTCAATAAATTCACCAACTCTACATCAGGTGGCGACCAACAACTGTTCTAAGACTTATCATCTCGCGCAATTACAGTGTTGCCATGTTTGAAGCCCTCCATCTTTCACCACCTTTCATCTCTCCACTATACCCTTTCCAAAGAAAGCAACACATTAATTAATAGGAAGAATTTTCTGAGTGTTGCTTCTCTTTAAAAAAAAAAAACAGCAATTCACCTAAAATAAAATTTTTCTATTGAATTGAAGACCAGCGCATGCATAATTTCCCGACTAAAATCGACTAAAGCGCGTAAATTTTGTATTTTATTTTTTACTCGTAACTAAAGGGTCCGCCAAATAACTTTTTTTTTGAACTCCTGAACCAATTGGACTTTGTATGACGTCATACCAAGGTCTTTATGCAAAATTCGTCTCAATGATGTCTCCGAAATGTTCAATTGTTGAGAACGACGGTGAATTGATGTTGATGGCGCTTCACGCACACTTTCTGCCACAGCAGCAATATTCTCGGGTGTACGCACTCTTTTTGGCTTTTCACGCTTTGGTTTATCGATGAGGATGCCAGTTTCTTTCACTTTTTTCACAAGATAACGAACATACGGACCATATTCGTTCAGCGGAAGGATAAAACTAATTATCTGTCAAATCAGACATGAGCTAAGTGTTACCATTCACGAAATAAGCACTAGTTGAAAAAAAAACGTTAGATGGCGGACCCTTTATTATTAAAAAATATAAAAAAATATTAGTTGGATTGTAATAATTACCCGAAAGGAAAAAATAAAAGCTTCTTATAATAGTTATAACTTAATATTTTTTTTTCATAAAACTTATGATAGTTATGTCCTTGATATTTTGGCATTTTTTGCTGCATATTTTGAATTTAATTGCATATTTTAGCATATTCCGCAAAAATTAAGATTTAATTAAAAATAAGCAAAATAAAGCATTTGCAAGCTTTAACATAATCATTTAGTTGTCATTTGTGCATATTTTTTGGCTATTGGTGCATATTTCGATTTAAGTGCATATTTTGGATTTTTTTATTGCATATCTTAATTTGCATAAAAGTCGCTTCCCTGATTATAACCATTGCTTAACTTTGAAAGACCATTTTGGTATTTCAATGTTACCAAGTATTTAAATGTACTATAAATATAAGTAGTTAGTTACAATCATTTAACTGTCTTGGTCATAGTGTCATTGAACAATGTCAGTTTTTTTTTTTTTAATACTGACATATAAATGCAAACAAATACTGGCCAGCCGACCAGCCCGAATAAGTAAAACAAAAAAAAATTTTTTTTGACCTTTAAACGATAGACCATGAATTAAAAACGACAACCTCACCCTCGCTGGTGATCTACCCGGTCAGAAAAAAACAATCGGCACAGCGTTGGCGAAACGTCGGCGACGGTCGGTTATGCGTTGGAAGAACGTGGGATTAACAATCTTGACAGTCCTGCTACTCAATTGATAACAGTGGCCAACCGTTGGTTTGAGCAAACTTGCCACTACTGGCTTGGTAATTCAAAAAATTTGGTGCTATTAAAATAGCTTAAATTAAAATAATTTGTAGAAATATGTACAGGGTGGGCCAAATAAGACCTAAAAATGTAAAATATGTATAATTCTTGTAATAATAGTTTTTTTTTTACTAATTTTTATATATTAAATACACTTTATGGAAATTTAGGGGGGACTATGACATCAGACAAATGTCCATCATTTTGCTCTTTTAAGCGCGTTTTCCATAACACCACGTAATGTTTCTGGTTGCAGGTGCAGTATTTCGTCTCGAATATTCTGCTTTAGCTGTCTAATTGTATCTGGCTTATTGACATACACTTTGTCTTTTAAATATCCCCATATAAAAAAGTCGGGCGCAGTTAAATATGGCGAACGAGGTGGCCAAGTGAAATCAGAATTTTTTGAAATGAAACGTTTGTCAAAAATTTCTCGCAACAAATCCATAGTTTGCCTTGCAGTGTGCGCAGTCGCTCCATCTTGTTGGACCCACAAATTATGATGCTGCTCCACCATTACCCGCAAAAAGTTGTCAATCATTGTTCTGTAAGAAGCCCCGGAAATCGTTTCTGGCGTTTCAGATGGATCATTTGCAACACTCTGCCTCACAGTTTCCACGTTGTCTTCAGTAGGAATATATCGATGGCGACCTCTTCTGATCAAATTCCTTATCACGAAGGCTGTGGGAGCTAATCTTGAATTAAAATGTTGACGATACTTTCTCTGTGTCATAACTATTGATCTTTGAAAAGAATAAAAAAATTCGATAGTTTTTACACGTTGTTCTGTACTGTCCCTATCCATTATAAATTTCCAAATAACTCAATTATAACCTGCAAAGAAAAAAACACAATTATATTAGAAAACAAAAAAGTTATTAGGGTTTTACAGTTTTAGGTCTTATTTGGCGCACCCTGTATATTACAACACATTTAAAAAGCAGCAATACAGTTCGATCTTCGTCTTATACAACATATTTAAATGTGTGAAATATAATAAAATATTAAAAATAAATGCTTCTAATTGATTGTAATATTTGTAAAAACAATATTGGCAAATTTTGCGGGTGGTACTGCCAAAACACATGCTTTCCAACCAAAATAGTGTTTTCCTTGTACAATAATATTTGTACCTTTGGTATTTTTTAACACGGTGAGTTTAAAAAAAATAACTGCGGTTTGCTAGAAATATATAAAAATATTAACAAAAAGAAAAGATAATGCTACAATACTGGCAAATAAATTTGCTCGTGGAACTGGAAAAATACTTGCTTGCCAAACAAAACAGTGTGTTTTTTAGTACAATATTATTACAATCAGACAACTTCTGCTTTAAAAATATGTAGTTGTTTGGGTTGTAATACAGTTTCTTTATTTTTAATGTAAATTTCAGTCATTTGTAGAACAAATTAAATTTTTTACTAACCTCGTAGTTCATTTAAAAAAACAAACCACATCAAATGACTGTTTTATAATTTTACATTAATTTTTGACAGTTGTTTTTTGTTTTTTTTTTAAAAAAAAAAAAAAAGTAAATGTTTGTTTATTTGTTACTAAAATATGTGGTTAATTTTTACTACAATTGTTAGTAAATTTTTGAACATTAAAAAACAATTGACAATGTTAGTTGAATTTAAAGAAATGTAAGTCGTCTCTCTTTAAGTGAAATTTAATTTGTTTTTAACTACATTTGCAGTGCTCTTTACCTACATAGTATTCTAAGTGTATTACTTTTGGTAATTTCTAATAAGGTGGGTTTTACAAAAGTATCAGTGATTTTCTAGTACAATTTTTTTTTTGTACGGTTAGAAAATTCTGCCTGGGTAACTATTCATTAACATACTACTGAAAGTATAAGGAAAAATTGAGGGTAAAAACGCGGTTTATTTTATTTTGTATCCATGTCATTTTCTCATTTAAATAATTAGACTTTTCTAAACAAAATTTTGGTTAATGCAGAAGAGACAACACTTTTGTTACTAACAACAGCAATACAAATTGAAAAGAAAATTGTTTATTCATTGACCTAGAAAAGGATTGAAAAATAAAATCTAACAAACCTAGATTAATAAGGAACACAAAGAAAAATGTTCCAATAAAGTACCAAATTTCCAAACAAATCAGAGTTTGAAATAGAAGAAATTCTTTAAAGAATGAATAAACTTATTATGGACAAACTGGTGCAATTTAATGATAGTACTTTTAAACACCTATATGTAGGCCTCCTAAACCAGAAAATCGCATTATAAGATTTTATAAAAATTGTTTTATGTAGTAGTTTTTGAAATATATTTTTATTTTTTAATTATTGACTAATTTGACAATTTTGAGTATATCTCGCTTTAGGATCAAGCTACTTTGATCAATCAAATTCTAAAACAAATCTCATTTAATGCGCAACATATCTTTTGAATATTGTTCAATAGTTTTGGTCCTATTGATCGAAATTACACAGAAAAATCTCTTTTTATAGACAAAGATTAAAAATGGAAAATTTCGATAATATATGATACACTCAAAAAATAAGTTAGTAGAAAAGTCAGTAAAACATCTTGTAAATCAGGTATACTATTTTTCAGCAAATTTTTTGCTAAAATTATGTTTTAAACTAAATTTTAGTTATACTTAGTCAGCACTTAACTGTTTTGAACTAATGTTTCACTAATATTTTAGTAATGTTTTACTAATTTATTTTGCTAAAAAAAATAGTGCTGATTAGCACATCAATAGTGTGAACGACAACCAGATTAAAAGTTATACGCAGAATGAATTAGATGTCAAGATGTAGTAGTGACGAGGAAAATTATACAAAGTATTATAATTATGAAAAGTACAACTCTAGTAAGACACTTAAAAAAAATAAACCATGGAAGATTTTGTATCTATTTTTCATACATAAAACAAAATTGTAACAACTTAAATTTTGCGTTTTCACCGGCTTGTGAAAGTAATTGTCTATTAATTAACTAAAAGACAAAATAAAATATATAAATTTAAAAAAGATTAAACGTGTATTTAAGTAAAATTGAGTGGTCAAGTTGATAACAAATATACAGCAGGTAGACAGACTAAAGCGAAAGGCATACATCTTAGGTAAATTTTTATGTTTCCTTTTTCTTATTGCGAAAAAAGGGTTGTATATGTTACATTTGGCTATTTTTTCGTTTCTTTTCTATTATTCTCTGCTACATTAGCGTTCCTTTAAAAGATAGCATCATTTAGACAACCAATGATGTAAGTAGTTGAAAGATAAATTATTTTAAAAAGAATCACAAAAATATGTTTTATGATTTTCAGCAGAACTAAACTAAAGTAAAAATTTTCTACAAATTTTTTGTGTTTTTTTCAGTCTACTAATATTCAGCAAAAATTTTGTTAATGTTTAGCAAACGTTTTTCAATTTCTAGTCCACTTAGTTTTAGCAAAACTTTTGCTGAATCTACTAATTTTGTTGCTGAAAATCTTGCTGACATTAGCAATTTTATTGCAAGCACCCTACTGACTAAAATTTTGCTGACTCATCAAAATTTTTTGCTGACTTTACTAACTTTTTTATTGGAGTGTATTTGTCTTGCAATGAAAAGTATAAAAGATTTTTTTTTCGTAAACTTAATACTTTAACAAAGAAAATAAGTAATTCTCAAACAAAATCTATGCACAAATACTAAAGCTATGACCATTTATTTAAAAATATCCAAATTTAAAATTTTCTCTATAATTATTCCATGTATTTGTTGTTCGCTCGCTACGTGTCGCAAATATTAAGATATTTTGATGAAATTTGGCGCACTGACTTATATTACCCAAAGGACAAAACCTGTCGACCTCAGATAAAATCTGTCCATGTTCAGGTCTAACTGTCATATTATTAAACACCGTGTAAGTCCCATTATATTATCATTATATCTTAATCGTCTAAATAGTTAATTTAATGGACCAATTAATTCACGATTTAATTGACATTGGTTGATGTCAATGGTAATTAAAATTTTTGGCACTACAATCGAAAATGAAATTTGTTTTAATTGCCATTGATCAATGTTAATGGCTTTAACAACAGACAATTATCATTGATTACACAGTGCAACAGTGAAAAAAAAAAATGCACGGACTCGACAGTATAGGTTCGATTGTACTACCAAAGGTTAGTAAAACCCTATACTCGGTTTGGCCAGTTTGACTATCAATTTTTTTTTATGTACCTCAAAAGATTTTGAAAATCAGCGCACCATTAAAAAAAAGGTGTCCTCAGTTTTTGGTCTACAGCTAATTCAGACTTGATGATATTGCTTAACTATATTTGCCAATAATGTAGTGAAGAGTCTACTGAACAAATTTTATGCACAATTTATGTGCAAAAAAACATTTTTTCCTGCACTTTTTTGAAAAAATATAGGAGAAAATTATTATTTTTTTTTGCTTTTTTCATCATAACTTACAGGGACTCATAATTTTTCACTAACAATATATGACAAAATTGTAGCCATTGTAAATCTGAACAACTTTTGGGAACATATCAATACAATCTGAATGTGTCTAGGCATCCGAAATAGTTTACAAAGGCCACTTTGTACCTTATAAACACTTTCATTGCATTTTTGGTACATTTTTCCAAAAGTCTTCATTTGTTGCACTGTGTTATTATAATTGTTTGTTGCAATTGTCTACAAAAAAAATCATTTCCAAATTTTGAAAAATAAGTTTTATAAATATTCGGCATTTTATCAAGTATATATTGTTAAAAGCTGATCCATCATGATTAACGGTGTATGTGATAAAACTTGCATAAAATATCGAATACTTTTAAATTTAAAATTTTTAGCGTTTTTTCTAAAACAAAACACTTTTGTTTTACACATTGGTGCCTTTTCATTATTAATGGTCTTATCAATGCCAATTAAAAAAAATCATATGTATTGCAATGGTAATGAAATTTTTTGGTATTGACATTTTTTTTTTTTTTTGTTGGCAAGTAATGCGAATTAAATTTCAATGCCAATGAAAAATTCCCAAGGATGAGTAATTTAATTTGAAATTCTTTATTGAACTATGGAAAATCCTTCACTAAGGATATTATGTAGGTAAAGACGACAGCAATTTTAGTAAAAAACAAATGAAATTTCACTTGAAGAAAGGACGGCTAACATTTCATTAAATTCAACTAACATTTGTAATTTGTTTTTACTGTTTAAAAATTTACAAACAATTGTATATGTTAGTAACCATATATGTTAGTAAAAAAAACAAAACATTTACTTTTTTTATATTAAAAAAAAAAAACAAAAAAAAACTGTTAAAAAATGAATGTAAAATCAAAAACAGTCATGTGATGTGGTTTGTTTTTTAAATGAACTACAAGGTTAGTAAAAAATTAAATTTGTTCTACAAATGACTGACATTTACATTAAAAATAAAGAAACTGTATTACTATCCAAACAACTACATATTTTTAAAGCAGTGTATGAGTGTATGCAATTGCTTCATTAATATCATGAAGTATAATTCTTTCAGTGAATAATACAGGTGATTTAAATTATTTTATAAAATTATTTAAATTTCTATACTTATACAGAAAACTTAATAATATTTAGGCAATACTTTGTCAGTTTACGCCATATCAAACATTTTGTTGTATTCATGAAACAATTCATTTCATAAATGAGAAATCCAAAGTTCTAAATAAATGAAAAAATTCTTTTAAAGATCTGGCAGTAGCATCATAAAGAAAGAAACTGAAAATATAACAGCAGCAGATGAAAAATGGTTAAAATAAAAAGGATAAATAAACCTAAACTAGTAGATTATGTTGATATTAAGGTCTTGTAGCTCATTTTTTATAATAAACTTGAACCCCCTTAGGTAAACATTTTTTTAATGTTAAGACAGGAAACCAAAGTAAAAAGGGCCATCATAGTAAGGGAAAGAAATTACTATGGATTTTTTTTTAGTTGAAATATTAGGTAAATTAATAAAGGAAAAGTAAAGAGAAAAGATAAATTGCACAAAAATTAGGCTAATGAACAGAGTATAAATAATGTCATAGATTAACCCCGTAATGCCTGTGAATAACTTGACCCCTTTCCCAATGGTTTTTGCAACTTATAATTACAAGTGGAACAAAGAGAGCAAATGTTTTCAAAAGTGATTTGTAAAGAAAACTCACCATCGTTCTAATTGTGAATTTCAAAAGTAACTCCTCAGCAAATTACACTGTGCTGCAGTGAAAGTGTACGTTAGGGTGGGGCGATTTGTATAGAAGGAAAAAAATCGTAATGGGCGCTTCGCGTTTCTAATTCTTGGGATTGTACTGAGCAAAAAAGTCCACTAGATCATACGTCTACGGTGAAAATCGAGCTTCCAGATTTTGACTTTACGGCAAAAAAGCCCTATTTTAAAACTAAAAATTAACCCCTTAAACCCCACCCACAAATATGATTGATGCATTAATCTGCTAGAGAATCTTCCAAAGAAGAGATTGATACCATAATCTTGGATAAGCTCCTCCTACATACTGAGATATGTCCTTCCCACACATTGTTACTTTCACAAAATACGGCTAAAAAGTCAACTCGATTTTCACCGTAGACGTATGGTCTAGTGGACTTTTTTGCTCAGTACAATCCCAGGAATCAGAAACGCGAAGCGCCCATTAAGATGTTCAAATCGCCCCACCCTAGTGTACGTACTTAAAAAACTACCTAGTGCAGGTTGTAAGTCTGGTTGATTGATTGGTAATACTGTGCTACACTCCAAAAATCACTTTGCAAGCGACCTAGTGTAGGTTGTATTACAAAACCGGGTTGAGAAGTTGCAGTATATCCTCAAATTTTCGAGATAATGGTAAGAGTATTTTTTACGACTCGCACATTTCAACATTTGTAACTCGGTAATTTTTTAACCGATTTTAAATTTTTGAACGGTATTTAAAAGAAAATTACCTGGAATTTCCAATTATATATTGGCCATTTCACCGAAGACCGGCCAGAATGGGAATTTTTTAACATTGGAATTTTTTAAGATTTGCGTTTTTAGTTTTTCAAAAAATCCACGGTTGTATGCGTGGTTTAGGTTTACTGAAAAATGAGAAATATGCAAAAAGTGTGTAAGTTTGAATATTCGTATTTTACACTCGCCTACTTTTTTTGCGGAACAAATTTTTTTATTGCAAAAAAGATGTAATATTTTGTGCAATTTGACTTTTAAATGCTCTATTTACATATATGGCCATCCAGTCAGAAAAATATAATCTGCAGAACGTTGGCAAAACTTCGTACGCGGTAGTGCATACGTTGGTAAAACGACTGAATTTCAACGTTTACGATGGTGTTTCAACATCGAAATGACAACACCATGAAATGGTCATGCGACTATTCTTTTCGACCTTGACAAAACGTCGGCAATTCTAAAAATAAAGTACACTCAAAAAAAAAAACATTAGTAGAAAAGTTAGTAAAACGTCTTGTAAATCAAGTGCACTAATTTTCAGCAAATTGTTTGCTGAAAATGCGTTTACAGCAAAAGTTTTTGTAATACTTCATCAGCAAAAAACTAATTTTGAACAATTTTGTTACTAGTTTTTTTCTGGAGAAAATCATAAACTTTTTTTTACTAACATTCAAAATTTTTTTTGCTAGATTTACAAAAAAATAGTGTAAAAAGTACTTCTCTAATTTACACAATGTATTTTCTAGTACTGCAAAATAATTAGTCAATTTTGGAAAAAAAAAAATATTTATTTTAAATATATAAAATAAAACTGAAAAATTGTGAATTTTTTATGAAAAATTTCTAATAGTTTAAAATATCGAAACGTAACATTTTCTACATATTTGAAACTTGTTTGGAAAATCCTCTAGATTTCATAGAAAATTAGATATAAGATGGAAAGGGATAAAAGTAATAAAAATTTGATAAAAAAACAACGGCTCAATCGCATATTTAGTGGGTAAAAATGGATTTCAAAGTACTCCAATGGAGCGGTTGATATGAGTTTGTATTTCATTTGATTCGAAATTTGTATATTGTTTCCTTGAAAGAAGCATGAAAATACATAAATCACGGAAAATTTGCCAGCTCTATCACATCCATTTGTTGCCATTTTTACAATTAAAAATGTTCTGCTTAGATATTTTCGATTTCTAAAAATTTTTTATTAACTATTTAACTTAACTGAAAATTATATGGGTATATAGTATTAACGGCTTGTTTTTACAATACGTGTATAATTTCAGACGAACGTGTGGCACCCGAACGAATACGTAAGGAAATGCGTTTTTATAATTCGTTCGTCTGACTTACGTTTGAGTATGTAAAGCTTTATGTATGTCAAGCAGTAGAGATTGCCATGATATTATTTTTCGGTTTTTGTTAGCTTTTTTCATATACAAATAACTAATTTTTCGTTGGTATATGGCAACCCAACACTGTAAATGAAATATAAACAGCTGATTTTTGCTTAAAAGAAAAAAAATATTTATTTTGTTTAGAAAACAATAAAAGTGGTGATAAAAATATAATTTGTATAAAAAAAAAACAAAAACATTTACAAATAAAAATAAAAATGAAAATAAATTTAAATATAAACGAAAATAAAAATAAAAATCATTATTCTTTTTTTATTACAATTTTGTGTTACAAAGTTTTTTTTTTTTTTTTAATTTTAAATTGTGTTGCCTTTTTTCTTTGACGAATACTTTTTTGTGAACGTCTGTTTTTGACATCTGTGACGTTTCAAATCGCAATGTGGAAACCAAAAAAAGAGACGAAAACGACAACTCTTACGTTTTCACTCAATTCAAAGTGACATTTGCGATACTAAACCCCAAAATGAATTTCTTCACTCATTTACACGAATTTTTGAGTGACACGTCTTACAAAAACAGACCGTAAATTAATATCACTCATACGACTTAGTACTCGATTTTGTGTTGAATACAATTATTATCACTCATAGCGACAGTGTAGTACTCGATTTTGTGTCAAATAAAATTAATATCACTCATACGACGTGTAGTTCTCGATTTTGTGTGTAATAAAATTAATATCGATCATACGACTTGTAGTACTCAGTTTTACGTTTAGTAAAAAAATTACATATTTTGTTTAATACAATTGGAAACAACTTTGAAATTTATCCATGGAGTTTCTTAATATACAGATATAGAAATAAATATATGGTATAAGTGCTTATTTGAAATATATTTTATCCAATAATAGGAAACTATGGCTTTTGATATAAAATTTATATAAAGGGTCAGACATCTAACGTTTTTTTTTTCAACTAGTGCTTATTTCGTGAATGGTAACACTTAGCTCATGTCTGATTTGACAGATAATTAGTTTTATCCTTCCGCTGAACGAATATGGTCCGTATGTTCGTTATCTTGTGAAAAAAGCTGAAGAAACTGGCATCCTCTTCGATAAACCAAAGCGTGAAAAGCCAAAAACAGTGCGTACACCCGAGAATATTGCTGCTGTGGCAGAAAGTGTGCGTGAAGCGCCATCAACATCAATTCACCGTCGTTCTCAACAATTGAACATTTCGGAGACATCATTGAGACGAATTTTGCATAAAGACCTTGGTATGACGCCATACAAAGTCCAATTGGTTCAGGAGTTCAAAAAAAAATAAGTTATTTGGCGGACCCTTTAGTACGCCAAATATATTTTAATAAAATATTTTTAAAATTCATTTGGTTTATTGTTCCTGCAGGAAAATGAAAAAAGCTTGTATAGGAAATAATTATATGGCACAAAATGGATTTAATATAAAATTATCCAAACATTTCGGAAAACCTAAGTTAATTTATAAAAAATTTATTTATTTTTAAATCCTTGTTGACTCTAGACACCAATTCAAGCTAAATTTATGGGTTTTGCGAAACAGACCGTTTTTGAAGTAGGTGTATATTTGTGAACTTTCGAACTTTGCCAATAAGAATTTACCCCTGAAAACAATTTAAATTCGAATTTATATCAATAATCTTTTCAAATATTAACATTTCAAAATAGTGTGGAGAAATTATAGTTCTCGAATAGAAATCTATGGGGTTCTGAACAATAACGTCTTGTATATATCAAGCCTTTATTTTAAAATTTTAAACGCAATAATAAGAATTGGAATTCATAGAAATTTCAAATATATTTCAAATATATTTAAAATTTTTCTCAAACATAAAAAATAAAATTATATTTTTACAAATCTGAAAAATAAAATATAAACAAAGAAATATTCTTGATAAAGTCTTGAAAATTACACTCTTTTTCAAATTGTTTTCCAATCTATAAAGTGAACATTTTATTTTCATTTTATTATTCTACACTTAAAAAAAAAAGAGTTTACAAAATAGTAGAAAATGAAATCACAATTAAATACAATTGATAATTTTACTTCAGAATGGACATCTTTGAAATGCACGTTTTAAAGCTGTTAAAGAAGTACGCCTCTTATTTATAAATCTTAAAAATAAAATAAAAAAAAACTATTATTCGTGATCTTAATTTTTGCACCATTTCATTCATTCCATTTACTACTAAGTAATTGTTTCCACATAGCACTTTAAGTATTTTCTTCCTGAAATAAAAAAGGTTTTATTGGATGAAGTCTTATTTAACTTTTCATATATGTACACTCAAAAAAGTTTTACAGTTGCTACATGACACGTGTTTGTGTAGTAATGAGTAGTTGTTGTTTTTAACTGCAATTGCTGCAATTGCTGAGCAATAATGCAAAACAATTATTATGACAGTTATTACAAATAAAAAAAAAAAACAATTGAAGAATACTTCTGTATTTTTGTAACACTTGTTTAAAGCAGTTACTTTAGTATTTGAATAAACAACTACCAAACCAGTAGTTTTGCAGTAAACAGTTAACTTTTGTAAGTAATTTAAAAATAAAAGATTATGTTGAGTTTCTAAAAATTCTCAATTAGTTTTTATTTGTTATTATTGATATGCTCATAGTTTGTAAATAATAATTAGGAAATTTCATTATCTCCAATGCACAAAAACGTCATAACTGCAGCACTGTTTGGAATTTTAACTTTGCATTTTACGTTGGATGTAGAAAATACAAATTCTTATTGTAAATACTTTTTATTTTATTAAAAAATATTTTTAAAAAACCCAAAATTTAACAGTAGTTTATGACTTTTTTTTAATAAAAATATATGAAAAATTTATAATATCAATTACATTTCCGTGTACGTATATAACGAAATTTTTCATCGAATCTACGATAAAAGATATGATGAAATTGTTACATTAATATCATTTATGGATAATTCTTTCAGTGAAAAATTCGCCGAAAAGTAAAGTAACGACAAATAATCTGAAATCCTTTTCATAAATCAAATGTAATTTAATACGAGTATGTATCAAAATGTAATTTAATGCAAGGGCGGATCAACAAGTCCGTGACTTTTCGAACTTCCCTCGTAGTTATTTGAAATTCAACACCGTTTCCATCAAGTACTACCTGTTAATAGACTACTGTAAAATTTTGAGCAAGTTCCGTCATCTACTTTGCGTTTAACAGCTGTTCAAAACATACAACCTCGTGGATTTTTTAAAAATCGAAAAAAGTGAATTTCGAGTGCTCATTAAACATTATTTTTTGAGAAAAAAAAACCGTCAAGCAAACCAAGAAAAAGCTTGATAATACGTTCCTCAGTACCAATTGAGGTCAATACACAAGAAAATGTCGAAAAAATCCACGATATGGTGTTGGCCGATCGAAGAGTAAAAGTACGTGAGATTGTTGATGACATAGGCATTTTGTATGGCAGTGTGGTTTCGATTTTAAATGATCAGTTGGGTTTAAGAAAGCTGTCTGCGAAATGGGTGCCGCGTTTGATCTCAATTGACCATAAACGTAATCGTGGCCAATAAGGTAGATGGCAACAGTTTTTTGGGATGCACGCGGGATAATCCACATAGATTACCTTCAAAAGGGAAAAACAATAAACGGCGAATATTATGCCAACTTATTGGACCGATCTAACGAGGATTTAAAAATAAACGACCATATGGGCAAGAAAAAAGTTATATTTCAGCAAGATAATGCACGGGTGCACACGTGTGCAGTCTCAATGGCAAAATTCCATGGATTGGGCTGCGAATTAGTACCTCATCCGCCATATTCTCCGGATTTAGCCCGCAGTGACTATTTCCTATTTCCAAACCTAAAGAAATGGCTCAGTGGAAAGAGACTTAGCTCCAACGATGAAATTATTGATCAAACAAATGCCTATTTTATGGACCTCGAAAAATCCTAGTTTTTGGAAGGGATACACAAATTGGAGAAACGTTGGACTAAGTGTATTGAGCTAAGTGTATTGCAAAAAAAACTGAGTTTCATTTAAAAAGTTACGGACTTATTGATCCGCCCTCGTATGTATCATACGAATACTGAAAATTTTAATATATTGCAAAATTGTTTAATTTCAATTGCAATTTCATGGATTTTCTGTAAAATCGTGAAATTATAATGAAATGCACAAAAGTAAAGCCAAGAGCAGAACACAACATGTAAATGTCTTACCGAAAAGCTTTAAGGCCAAATATATTGATATTCTTGTAACTGCAAAGAACATTTTTATTAAAAGTGTATAGTTTACATGATTACTATGTATTACTAAAATTTCTCTCGCTATATTTATGTATATACACTTATAGAAATAAACCCGTAAAAACAGCAGAAAAAGCTACTAAAAACTAGTTATCAACAAAAGTCTTTTGGGCCACGCACATTAAAAAAAAGTTACCAAAAAAAATTTCCAATCGCACTTTACTATTTTTGTACTAATTTTTAGTACATTAACCTTTTACAAATTATTCAACTTTCTACTAATTTTTGAAAATCGGTTTCTAAATTTAGCAAAAATTTTGATAATCACAAAAATATTATATAGTATGTATATTAAACAAATAAAATTTTTTTATTACAGGGTTAAAATTAAAATAATGTTCATCTATTACGAAAAAAGTGTAAATTATTGATAAACAAAGTCGTTTTATTTTGCTGTTTTAATTTTTATTCTAGGAAGTTCTATTGGGTGTACTATATTTAGGAAATTTTTTGCTGATTTTAGCAAATTAATTTTAAATTGCACTTTACTGAAAATTTTACTAAAATTTTGTAGCGACTACTAATTTTTTCTACTAATTTTATTTTGCTAAAGTTAAGCAGACATTTGTTGCTAAATTTAGCATATAATACTCCAAGGCTCAAAATAGGAAAATTTTCCATAATAACACTAAAATTTTCAGTAGCCATTACAAATTATTTTTTCTTAGTGTACATAACTTTTTAAATTCCATTTTCAAAAACAAAATGTGAAACATTGCAATATGTTGTTTTTATGTGAAATTGCTATATTGCCAATACAAAATTTAAAAAACAAATTTAAACATTGTATAATAATTTATCATGATAATTATAAAACGTTTCTTAATATTTATGAAACATTTCATAAAAATTTATGAAACTGCATCATCCTATTTATGAAATGTATCATAACATTTATAAAGCACATCATAAAAGTTATGAAATTTCTTCATTATAAACAAACAACATAATTTTTATTTTTAATACAAATTATATCAAACTTGTTATTCATCATATGAATGAAACATTTCATAAATATGAAGAAGTTCGTCATAAATTTGCACTTTTATAAAACAGTTTCATCATATTTATGAAGTGTTACATTGGACGAAAATCAATATCAATTTTACATCATATTTATGAAATTTTTCACGTAGATTAAATCAGTTTTTTAATGCCAGATTTCATTTAGGCGTTAAATGGTTAATTATAGGATGAGATATTTTCTTAAAAACAAAGCATACTTTTAGGGGCCATAAATATTTTATATGAAAATCAATTATAATTATTTTTCTTTAACTTGTTTATTATAAGTTTGTTTTTTTTATTTGTTTGTAATTATCTATGATTTGTTGAATATTCTATACACTTAAAAAGCACATTATTTATTTATGTATATCGTTAAAGTTTGTTATTTTTGCCTTGAACGCGACACCTTTTGATGATTAATGGACATTACAAACTTTATGTTATTAAGTTATAATTTCCTAACGTCGCATAGCGCAGATAGATACTATGAAATATATGTTTAAAATGTCTATACACTTTTGTGATTTATAACATTGAAAGACAGAGTTGGAAGCAAAATGTTTGGTTAACATTTTTTTTGGGGTTATTTGGTAATCTGGTAAAATCTAAAATTTTAGAAATATAAACGTCAAGGCCGGATTTTAAATATCTACCGATTTTCGCTGTAAAAACATATATATGTATATTAAATAAAATCTTAACACTCATAGAAATTAACCTGTAAAAGTAGCAGAAAAAGCTACTAAAAATTAGTTAAAATGACCTTGCAGAAAAAATGCTAAACTTAGCAGATTTTTTTTTTGCTAAATATTGATAAAATAAGAACAGCAAACATGTGTTAACTTTACAAAATTTTAGTTATATTCGATGTGAATTTTAGTTAGTCATTTTACTGTGTGAAATTAGGAAAACTTTTACTAAATATTTGTATTCTTAAAATAGCAAGCAAAAACTGTAATATTAACCCTCTAACCGGCATAAGCTTTTTTGGACTGAAATTTATTCTACTTGTTCGGCACGAGAAATAAATAATATTTTGCTTTGGCGAAATTTTTTTTGTTGCCAATTTTAGGCGATATGGGTCGAAATAGGTTTAAACGCTATCTGAAAAACTAACCTATAAAATTTAAAAAGTTAAGGCATAACTTATTTTTCTTACAAAGATATAACAACAATCCAAAAATTAGCCGTTTTGAGCTTATAGATAAAAAGATATGGCGATTTTCGTTTTTCGAAAAACGCGAAATCGAGCGAAAACGGACCTTAACTTTAATATATATTTAAAAAACTTTGAAACTTTGATAGTGTTACCAAATATAATATTTCTGCCAAATTTCATAAAAATCCACTCGTTTTCAAGATAAGATGATGTCCTTTATATGTACCCTTTTAAAGTCCTGTATGTCCTTGGAACAAACTTAGAGTATTTTCCAAAAGTTTAAGCTTTAATATTCCTTTGTGTGGAATATGAATTTTTTCATGTTAACAGAAATGCGTTTTAAGGACTTTTCAAAATTGTGGTTGTTTTAAAATATTTATTTTTTGAAATTACTGAAAATTTTAACTATAACGCTTTCTCGCTTCCAAACCATGACATGTACACAAAACATTACTTCGTAAAGTATGTGGCTAACTTCGTTCTCTATCGATATAGCTTACATTTTTATAATAAAACACTTTTTGGCGAACTTATGGCCAATTTAAAATACCCCGCCTAGAGGCGGGCTTGCCGGTTAGAGGGTTAACAAAAATTATGCTACATTTACCACAAAGTTATTAGAATGCAAATAACAGTTTATTTTGCTAAAGTCGACAGAAATTTTTTCTAAAAAATTGTAGATTGCTGATTTCATAATGGCAGACTTTAATTCGCATTAAAAAAAGCTAAAAAAGAAAACCTTTAAAATTTCGCATTTTTAAAAATTTTTTCGTCTACTTATATTTAGTAAATGTTTTTGCAGAATTTTGCAAATTATTTTGTTGCTTTCAGTTAACTAAAATTTAGCTGAAATATAACTAAATATTTTTAAATTCAACAGATTTATTTTTGCTATTCTTATATTACTAATATTAAGTAAAAAAAATCAGCTAATTTTAGCAGTTTTTTCTGCAAAGTAATTTTTAACTAATTTTTAGTACACTCAGGGAACTTCTGCTTTAAAAATATGTAGTTGTTTGGGTTGTAATACAGTTTCTTTATTTTTAATGTAAATGCCAGTCATTTGTAGAACAAATTCAATTGTTTACTAACCTTGTAGTTCATTAAAAAAAACAAAATACATTTAATGACTGTTTTAGGATTTTTACATTAATTTTTACAGTCGTTTTAAAAAATAAATGTTTGTTTATTTTTAACTAACATGTGGTTCGTTTTTACTACAATTGTTAGTAATTTTTTGAACATTAAAAAGCAAATGACAGTGCTAGTTGAATTTACTGAAATGTAAGTCGTCCTTTCTTTAAGTGAAATTTCATTTGTTTTTAACTTCATTTACAGTGGTCTTTACCTACATAGTATTCTAAGTGTAGATTTTTTTTTTGCTATTTCTACAGTTTTATTTCTATGAGTTAAGAATAATGACCTGTAGAAAGCAGAACATTTATATCAACAATTTAAAAAAATTGTCTTTTATTAGCATATCTTCTATTTTAAACGAAACACTGTCGAATATATTTTAAAATTTCCCCAATATCTTTCGGAAATATTGCAGTTTTTTTTTTTCTTGTAGTTATATAAATCTTTTCGTTCAAAATTAATTGGGTCGTATCGAAATCGATAAATATCTTCAATTCCTTGTTGAAAGCACCCCTATTATTATAGTCTATGTGGAAGCGTTTATTGTATAAGTGTTATAAATTTCACAACTTTATTATAAGTATTATATGAATACATGTTTAGTAGGATGTCCCTTCAAAAACGATTTGTTGATTTTCGTCCTTTACACCTCCCAGTTCTATTGCAAATGGTTATAAATTGAAGAATTAGATTTTTTTTGGAAAACGGTCACCAGTGCCAAATTTCTGTTGAAAATGTCATACTTTTTGAAAAAAGTTTATTTATATTAAAAATTCTTAAAATTCGAAATTTGTAAGAATTTAATTTTTTAATTTCATTTATTCATTTTATATATTCAAATTTATTCAGATATGGAATTCTTAATCACAGAACGAAACCGATCGTCTCGCAGACACAGCTTAGCCGCCGCTGAATTGTGCGGCTAATTTCGGCTAAGAATGTCAGCCGACTAAATAATTTTAATATTATTTAAAATCGGTAGATTTTTTTTTTTTTTTTGTTGAAATCAACAATTTTTTTAACCACCTCCGATCTGTTTTGTGTTAACAGAAAGGGTGAATACTACAAAATTGAAAATGTCACAAAAAATATAATAAACATTTTTTTTACAAAGAAAATAAATTAATTGAATTACAAAAAAAGTAGGTAATCCCCACTAAACTCGAAAAAATAAGTTAGTACAAAAGTTAGTAAAACGTCTTGTAAATCAGGTATACTATTTTTTAGCAATTTTTTTTGCTAAAATCGTGTTTTCAGCTAAAATTTTTGTTATACTTATTCAGCACTTAACTGTTTTATACTAATGCTTTACTAATATACTAATGTTTTACTAATTAATTTGGCTAAAAAAAAAATATTAATAGTGTGGACGACAACCAGATTGAAAGATATACGCAGAATGAAGCAGATGTCGCGGCATGTCAAGATGTAGTAGAGAAGCGGAAAATGATACTAAAAAGTACAACTCTAATAAGACATATAAAAAAATCAACCATGGAAGACTTTTGTATCTCCTTTTCATACATAAAACAAAATTGAGGATTAAAACAACTTAAATTTTGCGTTGTCACCGGCTTGTGAAAATAATTGTCTATTAATAAAATAAAAGACAAAAGAAAATATTTAAATTTAATATGTATTTCTATAATAAATGTTAATAGATTAATAATCTAGTGTGGTCAAATTGCAAACAAACATATACAGACATATAGACAGAGTAAAGCGAAAGACAAAGACACACATCTTAGGTAGATTTGTATGGTTCCTTTTTCTTATTGCAAAAAAAGGGTTGTTTTTTTTCGTTTCGTTTGTTTTTGTTTATTTTTTCGTTTCGTTTCTATAATTATCTTTGGCAGTTGCGTTCTTTAAAAGAAAGCATCATTTAGACAACGATTGATGTAAGTAGTTATATGTTATATATATTTATTTCTATATATTTTCAGATATTAAATTAATTCATGTCGTCAATGTGGGAAAATGAAAACTTTTATATTTCGCAATTATTGTAAATTATTTTTAAAAGAATCACAAAAATATGTTTTATGATTTTCAGCAAATATATTAACTAAATTACAATTTTTTTGCGTTTTTTTCAGTCTACTAAAATTCAGCAAAAAATTTATTAATTTTTACCAACGCTTTTTTATTTCTAATCTACTAAGTGTTAGCAAAACTTTTGCTGAATCTACTAATTTTGTTGCTAAAAATCAGCTCGCTGATTTTCAGCAAAAGATTTTGCTGACATTAGCAATTTTTTTGCTAGCACCCTCCTGACTAAAATTTTGCTGACTCTGCAAAATTTTTTGCTGACTTTACAAACTTTTTTTTTTGAGTGTACAATAAAAAAATTATTTTTTTCTATCCTTGGTTAAGGGGGCTGGATTTCCCAATGAAAGCGCTTTTCTCAGGATTTAAAAAATTAATTTTGTTTTATGATTTATGGTATATGGCGCCCTCTGGACCCATAAACCCCCTGGGTGAATATGAATTTATAATTAGTTCAGCAAATAACTATAAAGTGTGAGAACTCAAAGTAACGGAAATTAGGCTAGGAATTAGTATGCACTTTTTTTGTAAAATGAAGGGAAACGCATTGAAAAAGAAGCAATTCTCAAAACAAAATTTTCTCTGCGTTTGCTATTTTTAAAAACAGGCCCAAATACAAAATACAAAACACAAAACAAAAATTTTTTTGAAAAAATTGCGCGAACGCTTTCACCTTTGCCGTATTTTGCTTAAAAAGTCATGAACTTTAATCACCGCCAATCATTTTTTAGTTCAATCGCCGCCGTCAAAAATTTTTAGGCTTTAGTCGACTTTTAGACGCCGCCGATTGTTTTTTGTTTATATTTTTTGCCAGCCACGATTTAATATCGTCTTCTTTTCTGTTCTTAATCGTATATCATTAACCCACTTTAGCCTGGCGTCAAAATTAATTACATACAAAAATTAAAAAAACATTTTTAAGAATTTTTGAAATGCCTAATTTGGAGATATATTTATAATACAATAATTGTTATTAAAAAAAACAAATTAATTGAAAAAATGTCAAAAGTTGAACAAAATTTAAAGTTTTTCATCAAAGTTTGCATATTTTTCGAAAAAAACAGCACTTGCATTTGATAAGACTATAATCATCCATATATTTATTTAAATAAATTTTAAGCATTAGTGGACAAAGGATAAAAAAAAAAATACAAATGCAATTACATTTATAATATGCATATAATGGATATTTTTGTTCAATGGCCAATATCCTAATAAACATATTTACATAAAAATATAAATTTTTATTGCTTTATTAAATTTTTTATATTTTTTTTTAAAAATGTGTACTCTGTAGTGTACAAGGGTTGTGAAAGGGTTAATAAAAATATACTTTATCTTAAAAATGGGTTAAAACTTTTCAAAAAAATCGACAACATTTCTCAACACTTGATTTTGGGACTCTATTCTGGGAATTGTACGTGAAAGTAGCCTTAAAAATAAGAGGCGCTACGAAATAACCCCCAATGAAATAACACCCAAACGACAAAATGAAATAACCCCCAATGAAATAAATCCCAAAAAAATGAAATAAGTCCCAACAAAAAAAAAAAAAAAAATGAAATAATACCCAAAAGAAATGAAATATTCCCCAAAGGTGAAAATGAAATAACACCCAAAATTTGGGGGTTGTTTCGTCATGAAATAACTCCGAAAGGAAGAAATGAAATAACCCCCAATGAAATAAGCTCCAAAGAAATGAAATATGTCCCAATTTTTTTTATTTTTTGTTTTCATATTTTTGATTCTTTTGTTACACTGTTCAGTTTTTCTGCGTGGGGGCCTGCGGCCGATCTTAGGGGTTTTCTCCTCCATAGGACGCGGCAGGTGGCTTCGCTGAATACAGTTTTCCTGCGCGCGTCTCATTATCTTCCCTAGTGTGACGCTCGCAGGGAAACTTTATTCAGCGAAGCCACCTGCCGCGTCCCATGGAGGAGAAAACCCTAAGAGCGGCCGCAGGCCGCCACGCAGAAAAACTAACAAATATTAAAAAAAATTCACTTTTAGCAAAATGAAATATCCCCCAAAAAATATGAAATAACCCCCAAAATAATTGCATATGAAATAATCTCCAAAGAATTTAAATTTTGGGCTTTATTTCATTGGGGGTTGCTTCATAATGAAATAATCTCCAAACCGTAAGATGAAATAACCCAAAAAAAAAATGAAAAAACCCCCAAATAATTTTACACAATTTTTTTGGGGGTTATTTCATTTTTGGCCGTTGGGGGTTATTTCATTGGGGGTTATTTCGTAGCGCCAAAATAAGAACTTCTGCATCATTCGTTTTGTCAACAGTAATAATTAAATGGCCATACGAATTTTTTGGCTCAAGGCGGATTTTTAGCACTTTTTCTTTATTTTAACACGGTTATATCT
Source organism: Delia radicum (assembly GCA_021234595.1). Classification (NCBI taxonomy): domain Eukaryota; kingdom Metazoa; phylum Arthropoda; class Insecta; order Diptera; family Anthomyiidae; genus Delia; species Delia radicum. The sequence continues at coordinate 119,851,145 of CM037852.1, forward strand.
CGGTATACCGTGCGGAATATCTCTTTTGTGTCTGAAGCAAAATTGTAGATATTGAATAGGAGAAAAAAGGGCGGAACAAACCTACCCGAAAAAAGTGCATTCGGTGCCTTAAAAATCGCAAAAATTACCATTTTTCCCATTTTTCACCTTTATTGCTCAATAACTGGATTACAAATCCACAAATATGCTGTTTTTTCTGGATGAAGTTTATTTTGCATGAAAATAAAAATTCCGATTCATATTAAAGCTATCCTTACACAGTGACAATATGAGATTTTTGTATGTTATCTATGCATGGAAACAAAATTTAGAACATTTTCCATTAAATTATTACTGTAGCCAACTTGACAAAACGAATGATGCAGAAGTTCTTATTTGTGGGGCTACTTTCACGAGCAATTCTCAGTATTGAGTCCCAAAATCATGTGTTGCACTGTGTAATGAAACAAAATCGACAAAGCGTTTTGTAAGGGTCATCCTTATGTATAAATTGTTGTTAGTATTGGTGGAATATTGTGGTATACGTTTTATTGGATTTTATTTTGTTTTTGTTTTTTTTTTTTTGTAAATGTATACATCATAATAATCGTAAATTTTCATGTATGTATGCATGAAACAAAAACATACATGTACTTTATGTGGTCATCATTAATCAAAAAGAAAATGTTGACTTTTATGAATAATTTTCATTCTTGTTGTTGGTGTTATTGTTGTGTTGTTATTGTTGTTTTGTTGTTAAATATTACGTATAACGTACTCGTGTGTATTATAAGCATGTAATTTGATATTTATTATAAGATTTTGCAAATAATTTTATATTTTTGTTGACTGAGTTTTTTCTACATTGGTTAACATGATGCTATTATGAAATATATAAAAAATACTTTTTCCTGTTTAAGAGAAAATTTTATTCGATTTTTTATATTACATATAAAATACCTATAAATATACATATAACAAATAATAATAACAATAATAATATCATACAAAAATATAAGTACTTTTCACTATGGGCTAAAAACCAGAGTTTGAAAAACAAATTAACTGCATTTAGAACTTTACAGATTTCTCCTACACTAAGAGCCCTTAAAAATAGTGGAAAACTCAGCTATGACAACAGAAAAATTTACCTAAATTTTGCGCCAGCGGAATTTTTAATGAAGATGGGAATCATATTCTGCTAAATGTACACTGATAGAAATTTGTGCGTAGTATTAATGAATTCCTTCATTAATTCAATGAATTTTTTCATAAAAAAGTCCCCAAAGAAACGTTTCATTGAGTCAATGAAAGGTGTTTCATTAAATCAATTTTAATGAATGGTTTCATTGACCCAATGAAAATTTCATAAAGTACATGACATTTTTTTCATTAATACTAGCCTAATCGTTATGAAAGTTTCATGTGTTTAATGAATAAAATCCAAAAGTTGTATAAAATATTTTCGTTGATATTAAATAATTTGCACTTTTTATGATTATGTTAGCATAACATTAATTTGGTGGTTATTGAGAAATTATCATTCGTTGATATTATTTATAAGGTCTGGTCTGGTCCAATTTTAATTTATTTCTGCTTTTATTGTTTTATTTTTACAAAATTGTTCAAATCTTTCCTTACATTTTTTATAATTTGTGTTAAAAGATGACATATTATCTTATATGTCGGTACAAAATATGTAATTTTTTATCGATCTGGCTTGGAATTGTGTAGAACGATCGACGATTATAGTCCACTTTTTGTAGTTGAATTACGACCATATTAGATAAAAATGTTAAATGTTGTTAACAATGCTGTTAAAAACAAAAATTTATTATCGTTTAGCATAACGTTTTTGTGTAACATCGTCAAAACGATAACAATTTAGGTCTCGTTTTCAATAAAACTATGTCGTTTTTCTTAGAGAATCTGTTACCTGGAATTTCGTCAAAAACTGTTAGCTATAGGCAAATTTAATAAAAAAAAATTATTTATATCAAAGTTTTGGTTAAATCTGTTTAGAAGAAATTTTAAAATTTTTTTTTTTTTCAAAATGATAGTACAAAAATTGTTTTTTTCTTATTACAAGTCAACATTTTTATTGAATGGTTTCATTGACCCAATGAAAATTTCATAAAGTACATGACATTTTTTTCATTAATACTAGCCTAATCGTTATGAAAGTTTCATGTGTTTAATGAATAAAATCCAAAAGTTGTATAAAATATTTTCGTTGATATTAAATAATTTGCACTTTTTATGATTATGTTAGCATAACATTAATTTGGTGGTTATTGAGAAATTATCATTCGTTGATATTATTTATAAGGTCTGGTCTGGTCCAATTTTAATTTATTTCTGCTTTTATTGTTTTATTTTTACAAAATTGTTCAAATCTTTCCTTACATTTTTTATAATTTGTGTTAAAAGATGACATATTATCTTATATGTCGGTACAAAATATGTAATTTTTTATCGATCTGGCTTGGAATTGTGTAGAACGATCGACGATTATAGTCCACTTTTTGTAGTTGAATTACGACCATATTAGATAAAAATGTTAAATGTTGTTAACAATGCTGTTAAAAACAAAAATTTATTATCGTTTAGCATAACGTTTTTGTGTAACATCGTCAAAACGATAACAATTTAGGTCTCGTTTTCAATAAAACTATGTCGTTTTTCTTAGAGAATCTGTTACCTGGAATTTCGTCAAAAACTGTTAGCTATAGGCAAATTTAATAAAAAAAAATTATTTATATCAAAGTTTTGGTTAAATCTGTTTAGAAGAAATTTTAAAATTTTTTTTTTTTTCAAAATGATAGTACAAAAATTGTTTTTTTCTTATTACAAGTCAACATTTTTATTGAAAAAAAATTGAAAATTTTTCATTGATTTAATGAATTTTTTTTATGAAGTTATGAAAAATGTTAATGAAAAAAATACCAATATTAATGAATTTTCATTCAGTTAATGAAATTTTTCATTAAACCAAGGAATCGATTTTAATGAAATCGTTTCATTAATACTATGAAGGAAAATTCTTTTAGTGTTGGTGACCTAAATTTTAGCTAAAAAAGTTTGTTTAAAATTCTAATTAACTAGACTGTTAAATACTTTGACAAATTTATGTACATTAGCTATGAGTTTAGCTAAATCTACAGAAGTTTTAGCTAAAATTTGTGCCAAAATTTCGCATAAAATCTGAATTTTTGGATTCATATGACCTGCCCAGAGGCAGGTTCTTATTTAATATTGGGAGTGCAGATGGTTATTTAACATTAGTTTATATGAATACTAATTACACTGTACAACAAAATCAAATTTTTTCCAAAATTACAAGGTCCGACCGACAAATTTTGATAGAAGAGGCAAAAAAAAAAGACACGTGTATCGGCGTTTTGAAAGTTTACATCTGGGTTTCATTTTAGGGGGAGGTAAAGTTTCCCCTAAATGCACATTTTATATTATCAATCGGCATAGAAAATCGAGTAAAGGTTACGTTTAAAGTATGTAGAGTGTTTATCAAACTTATGTAAAATGTTACGGAGAACCTTTTTGTAGAATATGTTAACCCTCTAACTCCTCAAGGTAAGGGTCTTTTTTGTCCTTCTTTAAAAAAAAAAACAAAAAACACCATTAAAACGCGGATTTAAGGGGTTAAAATGTTCCGCAAATTCACTCACCGTGAAATTTTACTATAAGGCCCTGAATACACCAAAACGGAAAATTCAACCAGAAAGTCAGAATAAGACACAACTTAGAGAGCATAGGGTTAATTTCGCATTTAGTAAGAATTTTATTTTAAAGTACCCCAACAATTTAGCATGAAAATAAAAATAGTTCAAATTTGACAAAAAATCAGTAATATCTTTATTATTTTACCTTCGATAGCAAATTTGGATAGGAAGTATTCATTAATTACATTTTTTTTAGCTCTAGGCAATTTCACTTCATTACACTGTACAACACAAAAAGAAAATACAAGGTCCGACCTATAAATTCATAGATATATAAGTATATAGATTGCCAGCTGATCTTTGGCAGATTATATCCGTTACATTACAACAAAAACAAAAAAAAAAAATCAAAACAAAAATCAAGTGCTACATTTCTTATTTTACTGAATACGTGTCAATTTGCGGTGCATATATTGTGTACATAATTTGTTTTGTAATTATAGTGTTTTACTTAAAAAATAACAAAAAATTAAAGTAAGCAATTAAACTTAGCGCGTAAGATTTGTTTTGGCAAAAACGTCCAATTGTTTGGAAAAACTTGATTTGTTTTGCTATATCTGCGGTAAACATACTATACCGGAATATAAAGTTACGTTTTTCAATAGTAAAGTTGAAGAAATCTATAAAAGGTATTTTGAGCTAGAAGTTTTTTCGGATGAACTGTGGACGCCGAAGCATTACTGTCGCATTTGTTATAACATTAGGAACATTAGGAGAGCACAATATCCTTCATCAACTGAAAAAACTATCTTACCCTAATTGGTGTTGCAAAAAACTGTGTTAAATGTCTGGATACAAACGGATCAGCATTGAATTTTCTGAAAACAATGTTTCCAACATTAAGCGAAGCAAAGATTAAAGAAGGTATGTATGTGTTCTTCAAGTCGTTGTTCTTGTTAAAAGCCTTAACATTGGTTTCATACAAACAGGTGTTTTTGTCGGTTTAGATATAACAAAGCTAATGCAAAACGCTGACTTCGACGAAATGCTCTCATTAATTGAGCGTGATGCTTGGAAAAGCATTAAGGATGTGATATACAATGTCTTATGCAAAAATCGGTCTCCTATTGCTCGAATATACGTAGACACCATGCTTAGAGTTTTTGAAAAACTAGACGTTCATATGTCAACAAAAATTCATTTTCTAAATTCCCATATGGATTACTTTGAGAACCAGATGTCAACATAATCTGATGAGCATGGTGAAAAATTTCATCAGACATGCGCACCCATTGAAGAACGCTATAAAGGCAAAAGCATTCATTCGCTTATCGCTGCAATGTGCTGGACATTGTATGATAATGACATGGAATTGCATATAGCTAAAACAAATGTAACTAATTAATACTTCCTATCCAAATTTGCTATAGGAGGTAAAATAATAGTGAAATTTGAACTATTTTTTTCATGCTGAATTTTTGGGGCACTTTAAAATAAAATTCTTAATAAATGCGAAATTAACCCTTAGCTCTCTTTTGTTGTGTCTTATTTCTGACTTTCTGGTTGAATTTTCCGTTTTGGTGTATTCAGGGACTTATAGTAGAATTTCACGGCGAATGTTTTTGCGGAACATTTTAACCCCTTAAATCCCCGTTTTAATGGTGTTTTTGCTGTTTTTTAAAAGAAGGACACAAAAGACCCTTACCTTGATGAGTTAGAGGGTTAATATATTCTAAAATGTTCTCCGTAATATTTTACATAAGTTTGCTGTATACTCTATATACTTTAAACGTAACCTTTACTCGATTTTCTATGCCGATTGACAATACAAAATGTGCATTTAGGGGAAACTTTACCTCCCCCTAAAATGAAACCCAGATGTAAACTTTCAAAACGCCGATACACGTGTCTTTTTTTTCTGCTTCTTCTATCAAAATTTGTCGGTCGGACCTTGTAATTTTTTTTTTGTGTTGTACAGTGTTATAGTAAGATTAATTTATAGTAACGATTTTTTCTCCATTTCCATGCTCTATTTTTCGTAGTTTCCGAGATATAGTTTATTTTACGATTGTAACATAAAATATATGAGAAAATAACGCACTCTAAAAGTGCTACTGATTGCGGATACACAAAGATAATGGGTTGCAAACAATCGCTTTAAATTAACGGACAAATTTGAGAGTCACGAATTTAGAGGTTTTAAAAACTTTCGACATACCCTTCAGATAATAGTGCAATTTCATAAAATTTGGTATTTATATTCTTCTAGTTAATATGGAGTTTATGTGTTTTTTATTTTTTCAAAATTCGTGATAGTTCGAGTTTAGTCGCTGCTCAAGGTTGGGGGCTTTTTTTTAACAAATGTGTAAGAATTTGTATTTTATATACATCAAATATTACAAAATTGTATTTAATTGCATCGAATTGGATATAATTCGGATACAATTTGATGTATTTTAGATACAAATATATATACTACTTTTTTGGATCAAATTTGATCTCATCTATCCAATTTATATAAAATTCAATATAATTTGACGATGCCCCATATACATTTTTTTTCTTGAGAATACATATAGTATATATTAACCCACTTCGCGCAACCGTCCTTTTAAAAGAACATCTGACAAATAAGAGAAAAGCGCCGTTATACACGTGCATTTCTGTACATATTCTTTTATATTATTATTGTTTATGCTTTGTTATTTAGCTTCGCAGCTCGAAAGCGTCAGTTGGTGAAAGCAGTTCCGGGTATTTAAATTGCTTATTGAGTGCTTTGCGAATAGTGATTTTTTCTAATAGTGCGTAATAAAAAAAAATAAAAGTAAATCATTTACATCCAGTTAATTGTTATTTTTTGTTTAAAAACAATAAGAGTAACATCTTAGCTAAACAATAATTAAATGGAAAGCCTGCGTAATGCTGTATTGCAGTGTGCAATGTGTACTGTCTTTGAACAGTTCTATTAAAAGGACACCCGATTCCGGAAAATCTATAGGTTTCAAAAAAAAAAGTTATTTTATAAAAAATGTTAAGAACCCCATAAAGATTTAAGTTTCAAAATAAAAATTTAAGTTTAAAAAAAAAAAAAAAAATCCGGCGCTATCTGGGTTAATTTACGTGATTTCATACATAGTTTTATATCTCTTAGTACAATGTTACGTATATCAATATATGGTTTATAAAAATTTGGGTTTACATTGAATCTGATGTGTTGAATTTTGTAAAAATTTAAAGTGTGGTAATCGTTTTTGTTTTTTCTTTGATTTTTTAACTGTTAACTCTTCTAGATGAGAACAAGAAATTCTCATTGAGTTTGTAAATTAACATAACAAATATCTCTAGAAGTTCTAAAAACATTCTGACGATTTCCTTAGGATTCATTCAAAACCATCAAAAGGTATGCAATTTTCGACCTCTACCCCCTTCAATTTTAACCAAACTTGTTGTGGAAGGTAAGTGCCATATAAGTATGTAATCGTATAAGTTTTGGGTTGTTAGCTCTAAATGTTGAGGAATTATCGCGTTTTAGAATATAAAAAAAATATAAAATTTTACAAAAATAGTGCTTAATCGTTTATATCGTCCATAACGATTAAAGCTACATGAACCACTGTTGTCTTGCTTTAAATAAATAAGTATAAAAATTATCTTTTAAATGTAAAATGCATTTGTTTTAATCCACGCTTTAACCCGCTGCATATCTAGAAATTGTGTTTTTTTTTTTAATTTTCTAAAAAATATATGTTAATTATAAGTGCCGTTGCCAAATTAATACGTGGACCTCTTACGAGATTCAATATTATGGATAAAAATCTTAATTAAGTTACTAAATATAGTAGGAAAAAAGATTTACATAAAAAAAAATCTATTGAAAACAAGAAAAAATAAAAGTTTTGCAATAGTAGTTGGACATAATTGTCCATATATTTTTAACGGTTTAAGCTACAAGAGTCATTGATACCTCATTTTAAAGCTACTTAAATCGTAGTTTTACTAGTTCACATTTTTTTTTTTCAAAATCTGTTATTCAAACAGCTGTATTTCTAAAATTTTTTAAAAAATATGTATTATACGGCAAAAGGTATATCACAACTTTACATCCAGGATTCAAAAGCAATTTTTGTAAACGCGGATGTTTACATAAAGAAAGACGTTAGAATAGCTTAATGCAAAAAACATACATTTTGAACCGAAATACGCAAAAACCTCCAAACGTCCCAAATGCACGTCCAATTTAGAACTTCTGGGGGCTTTTATGCCAAAAAGTGTATGAAAATGGTTGTGAAGCCAAAAATTAAAGAAGAAAATTAAAAGCTGTGTAAAAAAATTGACATGAATGTCGTTCAAAGCATGATTGGATGTAGAATTAATAATTTATAGTGAATTAATAATTTATAGTCTATACTGTGTTATAAATAAAAATACTTAAAAAAAAATTAGTTTTTTAATTACAAGCGTTTTAAAATTGTCCATTTACTTACTTGGCATATGTTAGTCCGGTCTAAAAAGACATTTATCTACAAAAATTGTGTATTTTTTTTTTCTAAGAGCCACAATTTCTGAGATATCGCGATTGTAAAAGTTGAAGGAGTTGTATTCTATATAATATGCACATATTTCCACAACACCTGTGAGGTAGTCCAGGCATACACCACGACCGGTTATGACTGAGTTTCATGGGATAATATTCTACTTACTGCATATTGATATTGATTGATATTGATTGATATTGATTGATATGGATTGATATTGATTGATATTGATTGATATTGATTGATATTGATTGATATTGATTGATATTGATTGATATTGATTGATATTGATTGATATTGATTGATATTGATTGATATTGATTGATATTGATTGATATTGATTGATATTGATTGATATTGATTGATATTGATTGATATTTATTGATATTGATTGATATTGATTGTAGTTGATTGTTCACAACTTTTTTTTTAAGTTTTTGAAAAATAAAAAACGTGTCTAAATCGATAGTTTTTTTTAAATTTACAAAAATCTAAAAGCGGGTTTGTCTTTATGGCTCCATAGAGTCTTTATGTACACAATATTATATATATATATATTTCTTTGATTATGACCTAACTCATTGATGCATTACTTTTTGCAACTTTGGTCAGGTACGAGTACATGGAAAAAATATGTGTTGAAATAGGCAAAAGTTTCCCCTTAACTCCCAGGCAAAATCGCTAATCGTGGGTGAAGTGCTGACCAAACACCTATAGCTAAAATATGTTTATAACATATGCTCCTTGGAAACACTGTTAAGGTTATTTTAGAATTTTCAGCAGGAACGAGATTTTTGACATTTCCTGCTGGGAGGGTTGAAAAGTATCCCCTCTGACACATTTGGTTAGAAACTTTAAAGCTGCATTTACATTTACCATTGAAATTCAAAATGATAAACGAACTAGATTTCGAAAACTAGTTTAACCTTCTTCATATTTATGAAATGTTTCATTAACATGATGAAGATCTTTCATGATTTTTTTATGAAATGCTTCACAAAAGTTTTTTAACGTTTCATAAATTGGATGAAGCTGTTTCATGAATTTTTATGAGAAATTTATAAATTTTTATGAAATGCTTCATAAATATTATGAAACGTTTCATAAATTTTCAAAAAATTTTATACAATATTTTTAATTATCTATTTAAGAAATTGCAATTTCAAAATTTTATATTATATTCAAAAAATTATATTTTAAGTTAAGAACACATCCTACAATATTTAATTGATGGTTCAGAATTTTAAATACTTTCTGTCAGTTTTTGAGTTTTACAAAGTCTAAATTGAAAATAATATTTTCTAAATTTCAAATAAGAACTCCATAAAAATCTATTTTCGCAAAGTTTATGAAATGATGAATTTCTATGAAACTTTTATTCTAAATTTTTATGAAACTCTTCATCATAATTATGAAAACTTCATAAATATGTTGAATAATTGATGACAAACGCTTTAAGCCACAATATCCCAGATAGAAAAAGTTCCGATATGGGTATAAATAATTACATATAGTCATATATATAATTTCATATCACATTATATCTTAGTTGATCCGAAAAATGACATACATAACCTTATCTCATGTGATCCCTTGGGAACTCATGTGATATAATTTGATTCGAAAAATGGATCTATCGAGTTTAATCCAGTTATATGTAATTTGATACAATTTGATATAACTTAATAAAATATTTTAAAATTGTTTGGAAATCGCACTAATATTTTGTTTCATATTTCAAATAATAATGAAAATGTAAATATAAATCAAATGATTTCAAAATTAGATGTGATTTTAATTTGACAAATATATGATGCCATATACAATTATATGTAAGAGTAATCGATTTTTTTTCTTGGTTCTAGCATATATATTTATATTTAATTATCAGAGAATGCAAATTTTTTATGTTTTTTTTTCACTTTTTTATAATTGCTCTTTTAGGATTTTATGACTTAATATGATTTTTTTTTCATCCATACATTTTGTTTAATCCATTAACTTTGAACTTTGTTTTAATTGCAGCTTTTCTAAATTCTTACTTTTGCTTTTTTTAACAATATTTTTTTGCTTCAAATACCTTTCAATTTTCCTTTTTTGTCTTTTCTGATAATATATATAAAAAAGTGATAGATTTTTTTTTATATATATTATATATATATAATAATTTTATATAATTTATATATATTATATATAAAACTGATAGAATTTGTTTGATTTTATTGTATAATATATACCTACATATTATTCTACATTAAAGTCAAGTATATATGAAGAGATAAAAATATCAACTTATATGTAGCTCAAGATATAATGGTATATGATTATATATAGCGTTATATTATAAATTTTCGTTAACATAATATATATACCGGTTAAAATTTTTTTGATTAGATTTTAGATTTTGGGATATCATTAGTTTTTGGAAGGTTTTTGGTGTCAATAAAAATAATGGCGTTTTTATTTTTGAAAAATTCCAACTCCTTCAATTCCCGCTCGGCGGCTAAAATCGTGAATTTTGGGTATCTTCTTTTGTAGAACAAAAACCGCTAAATATATTTAAAATCTGACTTCACGAATCGATTCTACATGAAAAATTAGGCGTATAAGCAGTTTTTTTCGCTTTTACATTGCACCGGATAGCCATTAGAGTGGTCGGAAAAAATAGATTTTTTTATTCTTTAAATTTTTTTAGTATACACAATTAAAGAGGATTCTTTCCTGAGAAAAATGGTATACTATACCTTTTTTTATTACTACCCGTTAAAAGTTATTATGCCTTAAATTTTTTTTGCCAGTAGCAACAACATTTTTTTGTTTTGTAATTTTTTTTGCAAAAGTAAATTTTATTTATTAAAAACAAAGTAAAAATTTTTTATTAACAAAACAATGATAATTATTATTAGAAACAATAAGTAGTAATTATTTAATTAATAACCCTTTTTTCAACTGCTGATAGAGCTAAACAATTCAAATTATCTCTATTTTTTACTAAGCCAGAAGTGTTCAACCGCGAAATTTTACCAACAAGTTGTTCGGTGTAAATGCTTGTTGATTGAATATTTCTGGAGGTTTCAATTGCAATTGGGTTCACTATCAGATTCTTTGTGCGCTTCTTCAACATCCAGTTCCTTTTCAATACAAAGTTATAATTCTCTTTTTGGTGTCGCTCGCTCATGTTCTTGGGTACAAGGAAATGGATCACAGAGCTGGTCGTAAAATCTTAGAATGTATGATTTTTGAACTAAACTTCTTGGTTTAAAATTCTTTTTAACAATCTGAAAGTTTTTGTAAAGTTAAATGAGTTTATTATGCAAGTAATAACGCTGCTTGGGATATAAATTCAACTTTTGCACATCTTCCTCTATTTCCGATACAATGGTAGAACCTGTTACGAAAATATTGTGTTTTCCAAATCGACGTAAAACGTCTAACTTTGTACACGACCGAATATCTTAAGGAAAAATGTAACTAGTTAGTATATAATTTTATTAAAATAACATATAATGCATTTACCTGGAATCCGTCTAATTCTTTTTCAGAGTATTTTTTAAGATTACACATTTCATAAAATAATGTTAAAACTACGAATAGTTAAAACTCCAAACCTAATTCAATGAAAATTGAAATACTATAAGAATAACAAAATTACTGAACTCTAACAACTTTTAAAAGTGTTAGTTAGTTGATAATTGTTTTAATACGAAAAAAAAACTTTGTAGTAAAAATTTTAAAACAAAAGAAAATAAATGTGGGTATGTAGAAATAAAAGTTTAAGGAATAATAACTTTTTAACGGGTAGTAATAGAAATAAGTATAGTATACCATTTTTCTCAGGAAAGAATCCTTTTTAATTGTGTATACGAAAAAATAATTAAAATGAAAGAATAAAAAAATTCAATTTTTTTCGACCACCCTAATGGCTATCCGGTGCATTATAAAAGGGCAAAACACTGCTTATAAGCCAAATTTTTCAGGTAGAATCGAATTTTAAATATATTTAGCGGTTTTTGTTCTACAAAGTAAAGTACCCAAAATTAACGATTTTAGCCGCCGAGAGGCAATTAAAGGAGTTGCAATTTTTCAAAAATAAAACGCCATAATTTTTATTAGCGCAAAAACTTTCTAAAAAGTTATGATATCCCAAAATCAAAAACAATCTATATATGACTATATATACACTTTTTTTCTCGGGTCATCAATATGATGAAACTTTTTTCCTTGAGTGTAGTGATTTAACATGACCGGATGACATTTTCGTCTTCGACACCTCCTATAAAATTTGCTGCAGAACATATTCACCGAACATTTTAACCTCTTAGTTAAATACACGTTTAGGATACTTTTATGGTATTTATTGGAATAGGGACTTAAATGGCCCATTAAAATTCCAGATATAGGATATAGATTCTATGAAAAAATTCCTCTTAAATTTCTGTTGAGGACATCCCAACTCAGAATTTAGTCCAAAATAACTATTACACTACTTTTTGAGTCTTATTCAATACAGTGTTGGCGAAAAAAAAGTTTAAACATTAAACGGCCATAAAATTTGACTGTACCCACACAAAACAAAACGCTTTGTGGATTTTACTATACTAATATAATGCAATCGTTCGGTATAAGAATCATCCACCCCCAAGACCAGGACCCTCATTTTGTTCCATAGTGTAGTTTCCATAATTTTTTCGAGAATAGCGCACGAATATTTTAATACCCAATAGTGTAGTTTAAATGAAAAATTATTGCTTCTACCAAGGAACAAATAAACAACTACAAAAACACGTGATATTTGTTAAATTCATTATATTTTCATTTCATTCCATTTATTTGTACATCATTTAGTTCTTTAGTTTATTTTTCTTCTATTTCGCACAATCTCTGTTAGTGTGGTAAATATACTCAATAGTTGATGATTCTGTTGATATCGTGACTGTCTTCTTTAGTCAAATCAAACAATCAAAATGTTAATGGCGACTAAGTACTTGTTTTTGAAATAAGAAATATGTGTTGGGCTGGTGGCCGAGGGGTGTTGGGAACATGTTATTGATTTTACAAAAATGTCTACAACCATGTTTTTTTTGAAATGTTTACATTAATATATAACACCAGCAGTTTAACTGTCTACATTTTTGTTTTTTTCCGTTTTTTTTCTTTGGTTTTTTCCATTTTCATTTACATATTGTGGAGGGGTTTGTTGGTGGGGCGCATGTAAAATGCTATTGATTTTCATGTCATTTTTGATTTGTTTCCACACAGTTTTAATGATTTGATTTTATTAAAGTTAAGGAAAAAACAAACATTTAAATTTTTGATTTCTTTGTAAAGATTTGTTTAACATTAAAATTTTAATATATTTGTTTACGACCAACGAAAATTATGATTGGTATACGTATTAAAGGAAATTAAAGAAGTTTTAATATCGCTATTAAATGTTTAGTAACGCAGTTATTACTGTTTCAAATTAGAGAAGATTTTTTAATAATTTTCTTAGTTCGGTAAAGAAGACATATGTTTTCTTTATACCAACAAAATACTTAGTTACCAACAAAATAAATGTGTTAACCCAGGTGAAAAGGTTCAGATATTGTCATATATGGCCACATATATGAGTTCATAAATGAATCCATATATGTTCAGATCCAAAATTTAAGGGTATATGGACATATATCATCATATATGAACATAAATCATCATATATGGGCATATATGAATGTTCATATATGGTCATATATTATTACTTTTCCTACATGGCTCCTATAAAAAGGCCATTTTTTAAGTTTTTTTCAAAAATATTGCCTTTTCATTCAGCGAAAATTTTTATATTATACTTCTAAGAACATGTTACTGATAAATTCATACATTTTAAATTCAAAATGCATTAATAAATATAAATAGTTTAAAGCGAAATTTTTTAAGAAAATACAATTTGGGAAAGAAATTAATGGATTATGGGTAATGGAAAACCAACTTGTCACATAAAAATATAAAATTCGATGATTTAGAAAATGATGATGACGACGATAACAATAGTAATCAAGCCAACCGACACAAGAAGTCCTTTGGTAAGAATGCTTTTGAATTTTATAAAAAAAAAATTAACTAAAGTGATGTGTTTGATACAAAAATCCAATAAATTTATTGGAAAGGTGGGAACTAAACAATAGCGCAATATAAAAGCTTGTTGATTCCGATGATGACAATTCATGGTCGATGGTGATGGCAATTTGGATACTAATGGAGATGAATATTTAGATGAATATGAATATTCAGATTCTAATGTGACCCACTGTTTAGTTTGAGTCGCTTAAGTGTTATTTCCAAAATTTATATATTCTTTTAATTATAAAAAAAATTACTTTTCGCACAACAAATGAATACATTTTAGACTTCTGTTCGAATTTTGAAATCCTATCACTTGCTCTGAAACTTTATTTCTATCAAAAAGCTACAAAATGTATAATATGTTCTATTGAGAAAAAATTATTTTGAAAAGCGGGAGAGTATTGCCAAAAGCGGGCTGGTTAGTCAGGTTAGGTAGTACCGATTCAAAGCTAAACGACTGATATTTCTTTAGATTCAAGTGAGTTATCTCATATAAACCAAAACATCTTTCATGCCTTGTATGCAAATAGTAAAATATGTGTTGGTGAAGCAGTATTAAAAGTAATTAAAAGTATTAAAAAATAAATTACAAAAAACTGAGTAAAGAGCTCAATTAAACCTTATAAATAGATTTAAAATTATAATTAAAATAAAAACCATAAAAAACGTTTCTCTTATTAACTCATTCTCTACTATCGTCTTTATAAATTATGGAAACTTTAAAATTAAATTTATTTTAAATTTGTATATACTTTCTTACAGCAGTAAAAATTCGTGCTCATATATGGTCATACAAATTATAACATATTGCCCATATATGAAATAATATATGAATTCATAGATTCTTACTCTTCTTCCTGTAAAGAGACTTACTAAAGTAATATTCTACAGTAATTAATTAAAAATTAATTACGATTGTCATTATCTGACGGTTGCAAAACACTTTCTAACATAAAATTTGAAGAAACTTGATGAACGGCGACTCAATCTCTAACCTACACTTGGTATCCAACTATTGTATGTGAATAAAGCGCATCAAAAAAACGTGATAATTACTTGTGAAAAAGAGATAGGATTAACAAGAAGAAGCATTCTAGTTGAGAAATTAATTGTGCATTGGTATTAGTTAATTCTGTCTCTTCTGATCGAAACAATACTTGTGTGTACGTAGTGTGACAAAACTCCACTTAGCCACAGTCATCGCTGTGTCGACCGTGGCTCAACCGTTAAGAGGTGAGATTGCGATGCATAGCTTGATGCTAAGGCAGTGAGTTCGAATACCAGTACGACACCAACAAAGTGTTTCATATAGAGCAAATTAACAATATAAAATACTTTGTTCAATTGACACATAAATTATCCATTGACGAGTCCCAGGAGGGGGACGAAACTGCGGCAGTCTGGTGTATCATGCCCGTGTGTCCGTAAAATTTTTCAATAAAAATGTTTTCTTCTTCTTCCTGTAAAGAGACTTACTAAAAAAAAAAAAAAAGTTTTCAGTTGAGTTAAAAATGAAGAAACATGCATTTATTTTTCAAATAAATATTTTTTCAACATTTTTTTTATACATTTGTTCAAAATAATTTACTACCATTTACCGATTTTTTGTTCCATTTGTTGTTTTCATTTGTTTAAAGGTTTATAAAAATTTAACCACAAAAACGGAATATTGTAGTTTATTTATTTCCGTTACAAATAGTATAAATTTCAATAATTTTCTTAAAAAAAATATTCAAAAAATTCGCGTTTGTTTTTTTTTTTATTAAAATGGTTTGTTTATATTCAAATTATTTTAACCCTTTCACTACCCTTGTACACTACAGTGTACACATCTTTGACAAATAATTAAAATATGACCGAATAAAATATTTACTAATTTTTGTGTACAAATATGTTTATTGGGATGTTATCTAAGCTATAAATTTTTTTTGGGGAGGAAAAATACATATGGGTTGTTTCTATTCGCGATATTTCATGCCAATATTTGCTATTTTCGGATTTTGAGAGTTTTATCATTTTGGAGCTTTAATAACTTTGCTAGAATAATTTTTAGGTACTTCAAATAATTTTTTTATTAAAGCAGATACTTCAACGATCATTTTAGTTTTTATTTGAAAAAAATTGAGCGATCGGTTGGGTCTCGGCAATAGTTAAAAGTTGTGTACACTGTAGTGTACATTTGTAGTCAACGGTTGTTACTCAATATGTTAAGCATGGCTTCATTTTTTGCATGGAGTTTAGATTTAATGCTCCACCATTACCATGCGATAAGGAGTTAAAACAAAAAGGACGTGGTTCATCAGATCAACTGATTTGTAAAGAAAACGTAGTTATTATCACTAAATGGTACGATAATAAACCAGTCCATATGGCTTCGAATTTTATTGGCAAAGCAAGACGTTTTGACAAAACATCAAAACCATACCTAAAAATTCCAAGACCAGAAGTTGTAAAGATATAAAACGATGGAATGGGTGGTGTTGACCTTCTTGATCAACTTGTGGCATACTATCGTATCTTTCTTAAATCCAAAAAATGGACGCTTCCCCTAATGATGCATTTTTTCGATATTGCCATAACGGCTTCATGGCTCGAATACCGAAAAGATGCAGCCATGGCAGGTGTTCAATGCAATACATTGGTTTTACTAGAAAAACCCTCTGTCAGAAGAGTTGGTCGTCCATCAAATAATCCGTTTTCCGAAGTCAATCAGGATGACAAGAGACGTTTTACGGCTCCTGTAAGAGACATTCGCTTGGATGGAGTTGGTCACTTTCCCATGATTCATGATTCTACAGCACCAGGACGTTGCAAACTTCCAAGTTGCACAAAAAGAACGTACATTCAATGCGTAAAATGTAAAGCACACTTATGTATACAACGTAACAACAACTGTTTCCTCACTTATCACTCACCATAAATTTTGTATTTATATTTTTTTTAACTTTTCGTGAATTAAAATATTCTTTTTTTAATAAATATTTGTAAAAAAATAATAATTTGCGTTTTTTTATTTTCAAATTGCATATTGAACAGTAAGTATCAAGTACTATAGAGTAATAGAGCTCTGCAACCGTTGACTACCAATGTACACTGTAGTGTACAAGTTATTTCGGTATAAAGGGGAAGGGGTAAAATTTTTTCTTTAACTTTTTTTGGATATTTTTATGGTTCCAAAATAAGTCATAAGTCAAAAAAATTATTTTGCCACACACAAAAAGTCGGTAGTGAAAGGGTTAATTCAAATTACAAGAAATTGAAAAAGTTTACACAAATGCGTTTGGTGTAAACATTTTGTAGAAAAGAAAAACAAATAAAAACAAAAAACTGAAAAAATTTCACATAACTGAATATAAATTTTATTTTTACTGATCTGTAGTTAAAATTTGAGCATTTATTATTAACTTCCCAGCAAAATTAATTGGATGTAGTGCTTTAAGAACACCTGAAACTTGAATTTCAAAGCATTAGTATACGCACATTTTTCGCTTTCATAGAAGTTATTGTTAACAACTACCAAAAATATTAAATTAAAGTTGTTTTAAACAGCATTTGCATCACCATATAAATTAATTTATATCTAAATTAATAACAGTGCTTTTTCATAAGTACATACATTATTTTTTTTATATGAAGTTTGAGGTGGTAAGTGGTTGGTTTTGCAATCAGAAGGTTGATGACATCCATTCCGGACTGGGGAGATACATTTTTTTTATATGTTTTTTAATTCTTATTAGTTTTTTTAGTATTTTTTATTTAATTTAATTTTTTGCTGAGTATTTTAAGAGAATTAAGTAATTTAAAAACGACCAAATAATTAACATCTTGACTTTAATCATAAAGAAATTTTTTTTTTAGAAAATTGTTATCCAGAGTGGACAAATAATTATTCGATAAAAATCTATTTTTTGTCTTTGCGATGGAACTTTTTGTAAAACCTATTTAAAAATATAAAAAAACGTAAGGTTTTATATTTTTTATTGTTATGTTGATAAGAAAATGCAAAGATGTATTTCACTGCTAAAAATTAGTTTATCGAATTTTTCATATTTGTTTCAAGATATACCTTTTAGATGTGCCTTGAAACGTGTGCAATATTCAAAAAAAGTTAGGTTAAAAATTTGATTTTGGCTTCAAAAATCTATTTGAGTTTTTAATTCTATTGTTTCGGATCGCAAAAAATTAGCAAAAACGAAAAATATCGAAGCCAAATTTTGAAAGCTAGTTTATCAATAATAATAATTAATTAGTAAATTAATTAATTAATAACTTTTACTTAATTTAAGTATATCACTTTAATTTACCTATAGAGTTTTTGTCGAGCTCTTTCTCCAAATCTTTAGAAAAAAATACGGGAAACATTAAAAGATCTTACGTTCGTTTCATTGCAGGCCACTTTTCCCTACACTCAAAAAAAAAAGTTTGTAAAGTCAGCAAAATTTTAGTCAGGAGGGTGCTAGCAAAAAAATTCCTAATGTCAGCAAAATCTTTTCTGAAAATCAGCGAGCTAATTTTTAGCAACAAAATTAGTAGATTCAGCAAAAGTTTTGCTAACACTTAGTAGATTAGAAATAAAAAAGCGTTGGTAAAAATTAATAAATTTTTTGCTGAATTTTAGTAGACTGAAAAAAACGCAAAAAAATTGTAAAAAAATTGTAATTTAGTTAATATATTTGCTGAAAATCATAAAACATATTTTTGTGATTCTTTTAAAAATAATTTACAATAATTACGAAATATAAGAATTTTCATTTTCCCACATTGATGTCATGAAGTAATTTAATATCTGAAAATATATAGAAATAAATATACATAATATAACAAAAATTTTCTCTCAACTACTTACATCAATGGTTGTCTAAATGATGCTATCTTTTAAGGACGCAACTGCCGAAGATAATTATAGAAACGAAACAAAAAAATAAAAAAAAACAAACGAAACGAAAAAAACAAACCTTTTTTTTGCAATAAGAAAAAGGAACCATACTAAGATGTGTGTCTTTGTCCTTCGCTTTACTTTGTCTACATGTCTGTATATGTTTGTTTGCAATTTTACCACACTAGATTATTAATCTATTAACATTTATTATAGAAATACATATTAAATTTAAATATTTTCTTTTGTCTTTTATTTTATTAATAGACAATTATTTTCACAAGCCGGTGACAACGCAAAATTTAAGTTGTTTTAATCCTCAATTTTGTTTTATGTATGAAAAACAGATACAAAAGTCTTCCATGGTTGATTTTTTTATATGTCTTATTAGAGTTGTACTTTTTAGTATCATTTTCCTCTTCTCTACTACATCTTGACATGCCGCGACATCTGCTACATTCTGCGTATATCTTTCAATCTGGTTGTCGTCCACACTATTAATGTGCTTATCAGCACAATTTTTTTTAGCAAAATTAATTAGTAAAACATTAGTATATTAGTAAAGCATTAGTATAAAACAGTTAAGTGCTGAATAAGTATAACATTTTAGCTGAAAACACGATTTTAGCAAAAACATTTGCTAAAAAATAGTATACCTGATTTACAAGACGTTTTACTAACTTTTGTACTAACTTATTTTTTTGAGTGTACCTGTAGTTAAACTACTTCTCCAATATTTTTTTTTCTCATTGTCATTATCTTATTAAAGACACTTCTCGTCAAATTAATTATTAAAAAAATATTTTAAAATATGCAATGAATTCAAAATTGTTAAATGAGCATTTTTATTATTTCTTAATATTTTTTTTTTAACCTCATCAAAACTTAAAAATATTTCAAAAATAATTTATATCTCAGTGATACGAAATCACATAATAAAAATGTTTTAAAAATCATTATTTTATCTTTTTTATTATATATTTGTGTAGCATATTTTTCTTGTTTTCATAAAAATATATCAATATTTTCAACTTAAGTTCGTTTTAATTTTGTTGTACTGCATACGTTTCATTGGTGCAAATGGTAGAGCGGTCTACTTCAATACAACAGATGAAGAATTTCAGATCAAAACCGATATCCATTGAACCCGACCCTCTCAGATTTTGATTAAATTTAGCATACAGCTACATTTTACCTATACAAACACAACCTCATTTTTTGAAATTGCATTTTTTTTAAATATGTGGGCGTGGCAAGGTATGGACGTTTTTGAAAAATGACGATAATATGTACTTTCAAGCTGTGATTAATACGGAATGGCTGAACCGATTTCAAAGATATTGGTACCATTAGAAAGGTAGTGAAGTAAAACAGATAATTAAATTTTGCTGTTTCATATTTAGTATTAGAGTGACTTAATTATATGAGCACAAGTGTATGTCTTATTTGTTCTAAAAATAAAAATAAAAAAAAATTTACCAAGGGTAAGTCCATAATTTGGGGGTGTCTGAAAAATTTGATAATACGATTCTTGTTCTAATCTATTAGAATTACAAAAAATCTGTCTAACTTTCCAAGTATAGCTACTTTATTCTTTTTTGTCATGCAATGATATCAAAATATAAGGAAGTTTACAAGAGATGCATTTACTTAAAACATTTAAAAAAAGAAAAAAGAAAACATTTTTGGAAAAAACACTTGGCCTTTGAAGAGTTTTCCCAGTTTAAAGTGTTTTTTTGCCAAAAAAAATTTCAGTGTAATAGAAAACTTTTACAGTGTATTTTTTCGAAAGCTGATTATACCTTTATAATGGTACCAAGATCTTTGAAATCGGTTGAGCCATTCTGTAGTAATCGCTGCTTAAAAGTACCTGTTGCCGTCATTTTGCAAATATTTCGATAACTTGCCACGCCCACAACTTTCCGAAAATGGAATTTTTAAGGATGAGGTTGTGTTTGTATAGGTAAAATGTAGCTGTATGCAAAATTTCATCAAAATCTGAGAGGGCCGGGTTCAAAATGTGCCTTTTTGTATAGGTTTTGATATGAAATTCATCAGATTGTGATTGAGATTCGTGTGTTCAATACTCGCTGGCGCCAAAAGATTTGTTTTTTTTTTAATATTGAAAAAAAACTTCCCCCAGGGTATGCTGCACATTTTTATTAAATAAAAATGTTAATATATATTTGAAAAAGACCTTCCACGAACCATTGAAAAATATAATTCATGCACTGTTTAAAATGATATTAAAGAAGTTATATATTCAATCCATCCGCAAAATGACACGACAATGTTAAAATCATTAATGATTCACCTAAGTTTGAACCACATCCGGATCAGTAGATGTAGTGTTTTTACTACTTCTTCCTCAGCTCTTATTTTGCTGGGATACTATACTTTCCCTGCGGGAAACGAAGGGACGATTGATCCAAAGTAACAAATCTGTGATATATGATTTGGGGGCACGTCACGAAACTGATGAAACCAAAATTGTGGTGCACCAAAAAGTGTTAATTTTGGTGAAATGACCAATCACTTGACTATAGTTATGGTCACTGGTTGCTACCACATATATCATGTAACTCAAGAAACAGTAACATAACATCAAAGTGTACTGAAGCAACTAGGGCCGTTGCAGTTGAAGTTATTACTGGTCATTGAACTGGTTCAAAGCCGTTAGCAGTGGATGAAAACATGGTAATTAGTGCCAAAGGATTCATTCCCTTGACTGCTACACAGCAGACATAACACTGGAGGAATTTTATCTGTACCGACTATGTGACAGTAGAAATGAAGACGTAACACTCCACTGGTTTAAAAGAACTGATCACGAAACTGTGACCAGCGCTGCCAGATATGACGATTTCTCTCCAAAACGTCGCGATTTTAAACTTAGTTTTTTGTTGGGTATAGACAAAATAAGCTAATTATAAAATGGATTTTTGTTGTGCCTTTTTTAAGGTTTTTTTGAACAGGGGGTAAGACACACTGTTTTGGAAAAGTGCACTGATTGGTTCTGGACGGGCTATTTAGCAACACGTGCATAATATGACATACGATGAATAAAAACTGACAGGTTACTTGCTAATTATTTTTCGTATGCCCGGCGACATGTACCCCTTAGACCAGTGCAGTGGTACGTCTCATAACTATTTCAGTCAAACTACCCCTGTTACAGAACACATTGCGCTTAATATGTGACTAGTTTTCCATCAAAAATTGTTCTCCAGTTCTAAGATACGTACACCTACAACAGTCACGTGATCATTTTTCCCCACTGGTTCTGTTGCATATCACGTAAATCCTAAAATGGTCATATTTTGACACTACCTACTTCTAACTTGGGCCGTAGTATATTCATTTCAGTCTGTATGGTGATAGGTTAACTTGGACAAGCTATTCGATACGTGACACAGTGCTCCACAGGTAGCAATTGTCACCTCCTATGACAAGCCCATGTTAAAAGTACCGGTCACTTTCATATAACAGAACCGAAACTAGGACAGGTTCATGCACACAAAGTTCTAGTCACATGACCATACAAGTGACTGGTCCATTTCCCGCAGGGTTTGTTCTTACAGATTTGTTTTTTATTGTTATTTAAAAATATTTACAAATAAATAAAAAGAAATATTTGATTTAAATAAAAAGTAAGTAGATCCGATTTTAAGTGATTTATCATTTACGTTAAATTACATTTTTAGCTAATTTAAACTACAAACTATTTTCATTGTGGTAACATTCATATCCATATATGAACTTTTCCTTTGCACGTATTTACCTATATATGATTTCAAAGATTACATAAATGTTCCTATATGCCCATTAGGGTGTCCCATTCAAAAAAAAAAATTGGGGATCATTCTTAATTTGAATACTCATAAGGCTAAGAATTTTTGAGAATTTTTTCAGATTTTTCGGAGGTGGTTTAGAGGTCGCGCAAATCGATTTTTTACCAAAAATCGAGCTTTTTGGGCTTTTTTGCTTGAAAATTGGTAAAAAATCGATATTTCTTCAGCTTCTGAGTCAATATTCTTAAAGAAAATTTTCCGATCTTTAATTTTATGTGCATAAATAATAAGTTTCGGCAATGATTTTGGACATTTTGACAATTTAATAACGGTTTTTCGTAAATTTTCAACAAATATGGAAAATAATGCTTCATAACTTTTAAAATTTGTATAAAGACTAAAAAAACTAATGATGCAGTTTAATAGATTATTAAGTTTTAAATTAATTAGCAGAAAAAAAAATGAATTTTCTCTCACCGTTCTCGAGATATACCCTTTTAAAGCTTTGTACACATTGTATGAAATGTATAATACTATAAGGTGTGAACTAGGTTTGCATTGGTTTAAACTTTAAATAATTGGATTTAGAAAATGTTTTTACAAATAAAATAATAGTTACCACTCATACATAACAATTATATTAAAAACAAAGAAAAATAGATTTGTTATAAATCATTTATTAGAGTTCTTGCCATGCTGCTCTACCCCACTGCAGTAAACTCTAAAAGTCTGTTTCAGAAGTTGTGATATTGATATAACTATTAGCCAAGGCCACACCACGTTCTGCGACATCATTTACAACTTACAAGGTTGACCTATATTGCAGAACGCGCTCTTCAAGTCGTTCACGAAGTCCTTTCTTTTCTTAATTTCGAGCTTGGTTTTTCTAGACTTACCCTTACATAACTTTGCCCACTTCGAGTGCAATATTATTATTTTGCGAGAAATATTGCACAGTTCCTGATTTGGATTCCACAAATCTCTGAAACTCTTTGCTATTATTCTGGCGCTTTTGGAAATAGTGCACTTTTCCACTAAGTGCAATTTAAAAAATCTTTGCAGTATTTGCATTTTTGTCGGCGGTTTGGCAGTATCAAGGTCATCAATCATTTTGCCCACACACCACACATTCCTTGTATTCGACAAAGGCATATCTATTTTAAAAAAATATTACCCAATATTTTTTGGACTACTTTATGATAATTTCAACTTACCGGAGCAATAAAACTTCAGATTAACAAAATATTTTTATTAAAAAGACGAGACTTCTTGTAATAATTACAAATTTTTTGAAAGAAAACGACTGTTTTTTCACAAAACGTTTTTTTTTTGTATTTCTCTGCCAGCTGATCACAAAAGCTTATCAGCTGATTAGAATATCTGCCAAAAATAGGTTTGTAGTTCCCCCAAATCCAATAAATCATGAATTTTAGTTCGAGCCATATCAGTGCCACCTAGTGATAACTGCTTTTTGGCTACTTTTTTGCTGTCCACAACTTGACAACACTTAAAACTAAGCTTTGACATACAATAAATAAATTTTCAAATCTCATAATCAAAAGTTTACAACAAATCGGATGCACAAATCTTATAGTACTAAAAACTTCATACAATGGGTGCAAAGCTTTAAAAGGGTATAACTCGAGAACGGTAAGAGAAAACTATACTGTTTTTTCTGCTAATTTATTTAAAACTTCATAATTTTTTAAACTGCATCATTAGTTTTTTTAGTTTTCATACAAATTTTAAAAGTTATAAAGCATTCTTTTTCATATTTGTTGAAAATTTACAAAAACTGTTATATAATGTATCAAAATGTGCAAAACCCCTGACGAAACTTATTACTTATGCACATAAAATTAAAGATCGGAAAATTTTCTGTAAGAATATTTACTCAGAAGCCGAAAAAATTACCGATTTTTTAGCAATTTTCAAGAATAATTCAATAAAAGCCCAAAAAGCTCGATTTTTGGTACAAAATATGTTTGCGCGACCTCTAAACCACTTCCGAAAAATCTGATAAAATTATCAAAAATACTTTACCTTATGAGTATCCAAATTAGGAAAGATCTTCCGAGAAAATCCAAATTTTTATTTTTTTGGGACAACCTAATGCCCATAGACCTCACATATGCTCACATATGAAACCACATTTGACAATATATGATCATATATGAACTTTTTCACCTGGGAAATTACTTTTATAATTTTTTCTTAGTAATTGATGGCACTCGTACTAATAATATAATTTTTTATTTAATTTCAGGTAAATTTAATGATTAAGGATCTCTTATAGAGAATTAAAAAAACATTAATAGTTAATGTAAGTAAATTATTTTACTATTTTATAATATTAAAATGTATCGGGGAGTTTGTGGTGATATGGTAACACACATCAGAGTGATTAATGGACTAACTTATTTGTGTGCTAACTTGCCAACTAACAAGGGAAGTATCCCGACCCGGACCGGCATATCTTAGAGAGCTGCGGATATGTTGTAGAGAATAAAGATTAAGAGACCTGTGTTTTTTTTTTTTTTTTGCTGCCCAATCTCATGTTTAGGTGTCTTATGTGGGGTCAAAAATTAACCCATTTTACGTTGTTTTCAGTTTATTTCGTTTTATTTAAAGAAACAATACACAAATTTGGTATCAAATTAAAGGTTTTTCGAAGATAAATTCACTATTTTGGTTATTAAAAAAATGTGTTTTGAGCAATATTAAATCTGGGGAAGTGATAATATAAAAATATCTACCAGAATTTACAAAATAATGAATTATACCGCAATATATATTTATTAGCAGATAATGGGGTATTCGATTATTCGACATTTTTCAAAAACCGGGTTTTCCGAATAGTTGAAATTTGAAAAAAAACGATTTCTGTTTCTGGAATTTGAAAAAAAAACAGGTTTTTAAATGTTTTACAATTTTACTCAGATTTTATTTAAAAAATTATATAGCATTAATTTTGGATCAACTTCAGAAGATTTTTTATTTGGATTATGTAGTTTTTATTTAACACTTAGAAACTTTAAAAAATATGTGCACACTTGGGTTACAGGCCATAATGGGCAATAATGTATTAGTAATAGAAATCGCTCCCCCCATAAAGTGCATTTAATTCAAATGCATTTTTTTAAGTTTTTAACATTAAAGTTGTACTAGCTGACCAATAATACTGCACAACATATTTTAAATAACTTTTTACGTATTGTGTTCGTTATTTTGCGAATTTTGATGCGAAACATGTCAAATTTGAACTCTATGCATATCCAACCTTCATCAAAAATGCATCGTTATGTCTAATTACGTTAAAATTTTAGCTAAATATTAATTCTTAGTTCAATTAAACAAAAAGATACTCCCGAAAGAGGATTATGCAGAAACCATTTTGAAAACCGCGAAAAAATAAAATTGCGTAATGGACTAATACTAATACTGCTAGGGTAGCTAAATATTGATAATTGCAAACAAAAGTCAAAAGTTATAACCCTAACTTTCGACTTCTAATAACCCGATTAAAAAAAAATTAATATGATACTTTATATAATCATACGAACTTTAATATGAGCCTTAATACAGTTTTATCCGAGAAATGGGCCCATATAATTATATGAGTTTGCATTAGTTTAGTTTTTATTTGATATTATCAGATTAAATTACATCCAAATAATGGCGCGATGCAATTTAATCCGATTTTATATAGTGGTATAAATGTATATCTGAACTGATACTAATATATACAAAATAAGCTATAGTTGTATCCGGTTTTTGATTTTAAAAGTTCATTAAAATTGGAAAAATTTCCAGCAATAATTACCGTCAAATACGGGTTTTGCTTCAACATTAATCCTTTTAGAATTAAGACACTTGGGAAAAGTTTACAACTTTATAATTTGTAGTAAATTAGTTTCCACTTTATTCAAAAAGTTTTCTTGAATTTACCTTAAAAAAAAAAGTTGTTTGAGAAAAAAACTTTGAAAATGCCAGTATAATGAAAATGAAGATTTTATGGAATTTAGTAACTTACACAAACAAACAAGCAAAAAACGTTAAAAATTAATTTAGCTTTATACATTCAAAAAAATCTAAAACTAAATTATAAACTACTAATGTTATAAATGAAGCAAGTTCTTTTTTTATAGTTCCTACATCTTTTGTGTATAAAGTGTAGAAATTTAAACCTCTAACAGGTAAATCTGCCTCAGAGTAGCCTTCATAAAATTTACCACAAATGCGTCTAATGAGCGTTTTATACTAAGAAATTAATATATTGCGATAGAAAACTAAATTTGCTAAATATTTTGCGAAGAACTTTTTCGTGTGTCGTCCACGGTTTGGAAGCGAGAAAGCTTCAAAATCAAAATTTCGTAAAATTTCAAAATCCAATTATTTTCAAAAAAATACAGTTTTCAAAAATCTAAAAAAAAAATTTAAGTTGACTAAAAACTTTTAATAATGAAATATAAGTAAGATTGAAGCGTTATCTTTAATAATAAGGGTTTACTTTATAGTCCAAGGACTCACAGGATTTTATCAGGATTCCTCTAAAGGACATTGTCTTAACTTATTAACTAATAGACGGATTTTTATGGAATTTTGCAGAAAGAAGACACTAAATATTAATAGCAAAGCGTTGAAGTTTGAACAATATAAATTAAAGTTCAGATACTTTTTCGCCTAATTTCGCTTTTTACAAAAAGCGAAAATCCCGCTATCTTCTTAAATAGGAGCAGAAAAAAATAGTTTTTCGAGCGTGGTTATATCTTGGTAAGAGAATTCTTTTTTGTCCAAAACTTCTCTTTTATATGCTTTAGTTTTCAAAATGCACCCTAAAATATTTTGGCTCATATCGCCTAAATTAGGCAACGATAAATAATTTTGTTGAAGAACTTATTATTTGTTTTTCGAGTGGAGCACATGGGCTGAATTTCGTTGCAAAACATCGTTTGCCAGTTAGAGTGTTAAGAAGCAGAAATTAATCAATTCAAAGCAAAAAATTGGGCTACATAGGCAACTAATTGTACTACTGTATTAATGTAATACATATTTATATCCAAAATATGATTGACAAATTTTCTAGTGTGACTCTGCATGGGGTAGTATACAATTTTATTCCAAATTAAATTGTGTTTTTTTAAATATAATATAATATCTATATATACAATATTTTGTATTTTGCAATGTCTACACTCATAATAATCCATGCATATATATACAAAAAAAAAAAATTCAAAATAACAAAAACTTTGGTAATATACACAAAAATTTGTTTATTTTACAAAAGATTTCGTTGTTTCGACATTTTTTTCGTATTTTTAGCATGGATAATTATAACGCCATTATTAATTGCATTAGTTTTAGCGTATAATACGATAATACTATATGACATCATATTAAAATTTTTCGACGAAATTAATTTTATATATGAACGTATTATTAATGTATTATTTTATGCAAACGTTTTAACTATGAAAATTAAAGTTTTATAACCGTCCAAAAAACTAGGTATTTTTTATTCGTGAATTCAAAAGTTTTAGGTTTTGCAGACAAATTAAAATGCAAATATCCTAAATAAATTGCTTGACACTTACAAGAAGCTTTTTTGGGTTAAAAAGTGGCAATGAAATTTAATACATTTTTGTATGAAATATGTTTAAAGTTTTTCGTCAAAAATTACAATTTTCTTCAATAATTTTTTTTTTAAATAAAAACCCTTTAAAATTTCTAAAAAAAAGAACAACATCGTTTAACACAAAGACTAGTTTAGCTTCTTAATTTTAAAATGTCGCATTTCCCGGAGCACCGATTGAAATTTGTTTACATTAAGTCTATAAAAAATGTGAACATTTGAGTGAAATTGGACCACGTTATCACATGACGCCTACATGATGATAACAAAGTTTGAGGCTTCAATTTATTTCGAAAAATTTTAAAAAATAGTCTTTGTGTGCTGCACACGAGTCGCTTTAATGGATTTTGAGATATCGTAATAATATCGTAAAAAAATACTGAAAACTATGTTACCAGATGCGTGTTTACACACAGAGAAATATTTCGTCATTTGCCAACTGAAATTCCGTTGCTACGACAGAAATCGGTTGTTGCAACTAAATATTCGTTATCACAACAAAATTCGGATAAAACAACAGAATTTTAGAATATGGTAGTGCCAACTGATATTATTGGTTGTATCCACCAAAATACACTTTTCAATTCGGTTGGTACTATATTTTTCTGTGTTTAGCAACTTTTGAACTTACACACACACGTAAACTTAAGTTTGGGTCGTAGTTTTATCTCCGTTTTAAAAGATTATGTCAAAATACACAAAAAAAATTATTGTCAAAAAAATTTCAATTAAACTTTTGTGTGATATCAAACTTACTATCATTTAAATGTTTATTAATATGTATTAACTGTTTAATTGGAAATGTATTTGGTATAAACAAAAATTTTAAAAATCGATTAAAGTAAAAAATTCGCGTTTTTCAAATTTTGGCGTCTTTTTTTAATTTTGGCAGGTTTTTAAATTTGTCCAATTTTGAGGATTGTTTTTTTTTTTAAATTTGGAGGTATTTTCAAATGTTTTCAAGTTTTTTAAATTTTGGTGATTTTTTTAAAATTTTGTAATTTTTGCGATTTGTTTTAATTTAAGCAATATTTTTCGCAATTTTTGGCGATTTTTTTTTTTTAATTTTAATTAATGTTTTAGTGGTTTTGTTTAAACAAACAATATTCAATTTTTTTTTTTTTTTTATTAATTAATAATCATATAATTACGAATTATATACTATTACCCTAACCGAGCACTAGCTACTATGGCCTTCGGCGCGTTGTAGCGAAAACAGACCAGTGCCTCTGGTGGGAATCGTACCCACGACCCCCGCACAGATAAGCCAGCACGCTACCAACCAGCCTACCGGGGCGCACTATTCAATTTAATTTTTAATAGATATGAATAAAACTACAATTGAAAATAATATCAATTAAATAGTACCAATTATTTTAATTGTTACAACAACTTCCTCAATAGTATTGAATTCAATTAAAGTTTTTAACTGAATCAACAATATTTTAATTCAAACTCAATTTTAGTTTTTTCTGTGTAGACATATTTAATTTTTAGATACATTCGCAAAAGAATTATGTAGTATATGCAATACCATAAAGGACTCATAAATGAACATTAGGGCCGCATTACGTTATATGGACTAAATTTCTTTCTTCGGAATTTTAATGAATTTCGCGTGGAATATTGTGCCACTGGGTGTAAAAAAATAGATGATACAAATTTGGATAAAATCGGATAACTAGTTCTATATTTTAAACAAGATTTGTTTTAAGAAATTATTTTTTCCGGAAGATTTGTAAGAAAATTACTTCACTTGATCTTCTATTTGTATTTTTTAATAATTAGAAGAGAAAAAATGAAACTAACCCTTCTGTGCCCATTTGGTCATAAAGTTTAATATTTCTAGTGTGTCAAGTGAAAATATTCAAACACATATTCTGTCGTAGCAACATATATGGCCACATATATAAGAGCTCTATTAAATCTTATATATTTAATATTATAATTAGAATAAAAATAAAAAAAAACGTTTATCGTATTAACTCATTCTATACTATCGTCTTTATTATTGATGGAAACTTTAAAATCTATATTCTTTTAAATATTTTTGTCATAAATTCGTATAGCGGCGAGAAGGGATTAAAAATGAAGAAATGCGTCGTCATATATGGTCATATCTGATAAAGAATTAAAAAATATTTTTTCTAAAATTACGACCTATAAATTTTGATAGAAGAGACAAAAAAAAAAAAGACACGTGTATCGGCGTTTTGAAAGTTTACATCTGGCTTTCCTTTTGGGGGGAGGTAAATTTCCCCCAAATGCAAATTTTGTATTATCAATCGGCATAGAAATCGAGTAAACCTTACGTTTAAAGTATATGGTGTGTTCAGCAAATTTATGTAGATTATGTTAACCCACTAACTGCTCAAGGTAAGGGTATTTTTGTCCTTCTTTTAAAAAAGAGCAAAAAACACCATTAAAACAGGGATTTAAGGGATTAAAATGTTCCGCAAAAATATTGGCCGTGAAATTTTACATGTTTTTTAGCTCTAGACAATTCTACTTCATTACACTGTACAACACAAAAAATGCAAGGTCCGACCTATACATTTTGATAGATTGCCAGCTATTCTTTGGCTGATTAATGCAATGGGGGTAAGAGAATTTTTTCAGTTGGTACCAATACTTGATAAACGACATTGTGCTCTCCTAATGTTCCCTTAGCTCTTAACTTCCATTGTTTTTTTTTTTTGAATATTGGTCGCCCTTCCATCTGCTATTCTAAGTGCATAAAAAGTAAAGTAAAAAAAACTTTACCTCCCAATAAAATGAAACCCAGATGTAAACTTTCAAAACGCCGATGCACGTGTCTGTTTTTTTTGTCTCTTCTATCAAAATTTATAGGTCGGACCTTGTAATATTTTTTTTGTGTTGTACAGTGTAATCTAAGATGCGCTAACAAAATAATGTGGGTAAAAGTTGCTTGTTCCTCAAATAGTTTTATTAAACAAAATTTTGGATAACAAATAATTTATAAAAGAATCCACGAGCAAATAAACAAATTTAATAAAGTTACTTAATAAAAATACAGGAACACTAAAATCTAACCTTTGACCTCTTAGGGGCACGGCCTAAAGTTGTCCGATTTCGCTCAAATTTTGACCATAACTGTCACAATACCGAAAATCTGAAGTAGATTTTTTAATGCGACGCTAATGAACATATAAGGAAGTAAAGGGTGTTTTTTTTTTATAGAGGTATATAACTTTGAAATGGAATAAAACAAAGATGAATTATTTTAAATTGACATGAAATTTACTTTATTTGAATGATAATCTTCTGGCATTATAATTTATATATCAGTTCTGGCATATGACCGCCACGTCTGGCTCGGACGTAGTCTAATATGGAGGTCCAATTTGCGATTACTTTTTCAAACATTTGTGGCCGTATATTGGTTATAACGCGGCGAATGTTGTCCTCCAAGTGGTCAATCGTTTCGGGCATATCGGCGTAGACTAGCGACTTCACATATCCCCACAGAAAATAGTCCAGCGCTGTTACCAAACGTTTCCTTCAATAAATCAATAGTGGCAAGACCTATGTGACATGTTGCGCCGTCTTGTTGAAACCACAGCTCCTGCACATTATGGCTGTTCAAGTGATGAACGGAAAAGTCCGTTATCATGGCTCTATAGCGGTCACCATTGACTGTAACGTTCTGACCAGCATCGCTTTTAAAAAAGTACAGACCAATGATGCCACCAGCCCATTACGCACACCACATAGACAGGTTTTCTGGATGTAAAGGTTCGCCAACACTTGAGGATTATAATCACTCCAAAATACAGCAGTTTTGTTTACTGACTTATCCATTTAACCAAAAGTGAGCTTCATTGCTAGACCGTAAAATGGACGTAGTGCGCGATACGTATTTCGAACAGAACCATGATCATGCCAAACCAAACTAAACATAAATCACTTGACAGCATGACCACCAGTGAAAAAAGTGTTGCCAACTTAAAGTTCTATACCTGTATAAAAAACACCCTTTATATGCGACTCCATGTATCGAAAGACTAATATATAGTAAATATATTGACCCAATTTTGTATTAAATATAAATAGGAAAAAATATATTAAAATTACGTACATATTTTTTATTTATAAGATTTATTTGTTCAAAGTTGTAAAAATTACAGGAAATATTTTGAAACAAATTCTTAATCTGACTCTGATTCATATTTTTACTTTGTAGTACATCCATAAATTGAAAATTGTAGCTTTTGACAAATAAGTCCATCAAAAAGTAAAAAATGTGTTTTAGTTATTATTGTTAACCCTATGAAGCGCAAATAGAATTATAACAGTTATTTAACCCTTTTAGACCGAAGCTGAATGGAAACGTTCTTGATTTTTTAAGTTTAAAATAAAATAATTTAAAAGTTGATATGCAACCTGTTATTTGGATTTTACTATTGTATTGCCCAGCAAAACTTTTTAGAACAGATTACATTGAACATGTTCATGTTCACTGTCCCAGAACCAGTTCTATAACTGGTTCTAGAACCGGTTCTAAAGCAACCTGTTCTAGTAAATAACCTATTGGAAATAGCACACACTCCATACAAAAAGAATCGGTTGTAGAACAGAAATTAGAACGTATGGTAATACAGTATAAATTGTTCTGCAACCTGTGTTTTGGATCTTACTATTTTACTTGTTGGGTACTATTAGTGAGAAAATTCAAAGTTATTTTTAATTGTAAGGGAAAGAAATTAAAGTTTTTGAGTAATTCGTATTTTTGTTTAAAAACTTTTAATATTAATATTGTTCACAATGTTTAAATTTAATGTGGCGTATTATACTTTATTTTAAATTTGTTTAATATGTCGTTTTATCGGAAAATATTTCGTTGTGATGCAGTAATAAACAGAATGTTTGCGCTGACATAACTACACTCACAAGAACTTCTTCATAAAATATCAACAGTTATTTAAAAATTTAATCGGTAAAGTTGTTTCAATGGAATATACAGTTAAATTACCAAAGAAATATATTTTTTAACTTTCTGCCTGTTATTCAATAAACCAAAAAACGGACTTTCGGTAATAGTTAAAATATTCAGTTGAACTTTTCTATTTAAAACAAAAAGTTGTTTTATTATATTGAGTATTGAAATAAACGAAAACAATCTGTTGTTTTATCAATTTTGTTGAAAATAAACTAAAAAATACAATTGTTTTAAACGAAAAGTAAGTAGTCCTTTTTTAATCTGATTTTCAGTTAATTTAATGTGTATATTCAGTAGTCTTTACGGAAAAAATATTGTGAGTGTACATAGTATACATGTTTTGCCATTTGAAACTACTTTTTGATTGCAATTGGGCCTCTTAAATAATAATGTATTTTTTATTAAAACCGTTTTTTAAAATACAAACTTTTCTAAAATAAATTACAAAAAATATATTATATATGAACGTATATGAATGACAATAAAATATGAACATATATGACTATATTTGTCCATATATCGAAATTTATGTTAATTTTTCTAGTATGTATAAATATGGAAGCCCATGTATGATCATATATGAACTTTTTTAACCAAGTTTACAATAAATCACTTTTTGGTATCATTCCCCTTAAATACATTATGCAAATGTTTTTAATTATAGCAAGTAACACATGTTTCTATTTAAATATTCCTTTGCGTTTTCATATTTTTAATAACTTCAGTGATTTTATTATATAATTGACGCCATATTTAAAGTTGTTTTTATTCGTCTCATTTTATTTTGTGTATAACTTACAAGTATTTATTTTAAATTATACCCTTGTTTACGCACCAATTTGTGTACGTGTACGTGATCTTATGAGAATTGTCTAATCATCTGTAACAATTTATTCAACCCTGATTAACTGCATAGTCAGGCATATTTCCAAATTTCAAACAAATATGGAATATTTTCTTAAGCATTGACAATATTAAAAAAAAAAAAAAAATTAAACACAAGAAATCTTCAATTACTTTGGCTTTATAGGATTTTCATTAGGGACATTCATATTAAAAAAAAAATTTCGACATAAATTGCTAAATTTAAAATAAAAAGCAAAAAACAATAAAATTAGTATATTTTTAATGTTATTTAGTTTTTTTTTATTTATTAATAATCATATAATTACAAATTATATACTATTACCCTAACCGAGCACTAGCTACTATGGCCTTCGGCGCGTTGTAGCGAAAACGGACCAGTGCCTCTGGTGGGAATCGAACCCACGACCCCCGCTCAGATAAGCTAGCACGCTACCAACTAGCCTACCGGGGCGCACTATTTAGTTTTTAATTTTTATCTTTTCCTTAGTCAAAAACTTGTAATATGAATACCCTTATTATAATATATAATAATTTGGGTTTTCAAACAAATAGGCATTAATTTTCATAAAATTCCTTCACAGAATAAATTAAAATGACTTGAAAGAAATGAAAACAAATAAGTTATAAAAGGATTTTATTAAACCAATTTATATTTGCGGAAGATTATCTTAAAACATTTGTCTAATCATTAAAAAGTTTAAATAAAATCGATCTAAATTCAACGAAATAATTCTTAGTACTAATTCTATAATTGAATCAGTTGAAAAACTGAAAATTATTTTTAAACAACATAACATATTTTTACTAAATACACCGTTTAAATAAAATGGGGTTTTAATGGATCGTTACAAAAAAAATAAAAATATATTTATCCCAACATATAATGATATTAAAATTTTATTGAAGATTATGCGGGCAACGTGAAATTAGAACATAAAAAACCTTATTATATATACACGGAAAGAATTATCTTCATGAACTTAATGAAACAATTTCATTGAATTTTCTTTGAATATTCAGTAAAGAATTTCATTATAGTATAAGAGAAACCCAGTAAAAAACGCTGCTTACCTGCAAGCAGGTTTGTAAGGGAGTAAGCCAAAAAGAATGCCTTACAAACCTGCTTACATATGCCATGATTTTTATATGGCGAATTCCCACTTGGAAGCATTACTTTTTGGAAAAATAAGCGCGGGTTTTAGCGCTTACAAAAGGCTGTGATTTCATGGCTTTCAGTAAAATCATATTTCATGTCTGCATTATTACGATTAAAAGTCATAATATGAATAATGTATAATTTATTTTACATAAAATTCTACAGACATAATATAATAATTTTATTTTTTTACCGCACCACGTGGTAGCTCTTCAGGAACAGTGAAATTACTAATTATTTTTTTTAACATACTCGAAAACACCAAACACAATCGGAAATCACTCGCGAAAACTGGTTCAGATCGTTTATAATCTACGACATGCAACTTTCTGCATTACAACCTGCATCCTAGTAAGGGATTAAGGTAAGCTGCTTACAACCTGCATCATAGTAAGGGAAAACAGTAAGCTCAACAAAATTTTTTGTTTATTTTTATACAAACAACATAATAGTAAGCACATACTTCAGCGCATTTGTTTTATCCTGCTTCTAAAAACACGAACATTTTTTACTGTGAAAATTAATTGCTGTTGTTAAATTTTTCATAACTTTTTTTAATAAAATTTATAATTTCGTAAAAAAAGCATTAGTTTTTATTATATCTAACGTAAATTTAATGGAAATTTTCTTTAAAAAGTTCTTATATGATTGTATAAAGGGTGTTTTTTATACAGGTATAGAACTTTAAGTTGGCAACAGGCTGCCATTTTGTCTGCTGTCAAGTGATTTATGTTTAGTTTGGCTTGGAATTTCAACATGATTGACGCCTGAACAACGCTTCCAAATTGTGCAAATTTATTTTGAAAATCATGATTGTGTTCGAAATACGTATCGCGCACTACGTCCATTTTACGGTCAACATAATCGTCCTCACTTTTGGTTAAATGGATAAGTCAATAAACAAAACTGCCGTATTTGGAGTGATGCTAATCCTCCTAAGTGTATGTTGAGACGCCGTTACATACAGAAAAACTGACTGTTTGGTGTGCTTTATGGGCTGGTTCAATCATTGCTCCGTACTTCTTTAAAAACGATGTTGGTCTGAACGTTACAGTCAATGGTGACCGCTATAGTGCCATGATTATTGACTTTTTCGTTCATCAATTGAACAATCATGAAGTGCAGGAGCTGTGGTTTCAACAAGACGGCGCAACATGTCACACAGCTCGTGCCACAATTGATATATTGAAGGACAACCGCATAGTTTAACTCCGCTGGACTATTTCTTGTGGGGATATGTGAAGTCGGTAGTCTACCCCGATAAGCCCGAAACGATTGACTACTTGGAGGACAACATTCGCCGCGTTATTGCCAATATACGGCCACAAATGTGGGAAAAAGTCATCAAAAACTTTAGAATATGTCCTAGCCAGCCGTGGCGGTGATATGCCAGAAGTCATATTTAAATTGTAATGCCAGAAGATTATCTTTGGAATAAAGTAAATTTCATGTCAATTTAAAAAATTTATCTTTATTTTATTCCATTTCAAAGTTCCATACCTCTATAGATTAGATTAGATCAGAAGGCACTATGCACCGCGACCAATGTAGGTCTTTTGTGCTGCCTAAAGTTACCTACATATTCAAGCTACCTATAAAGCCAATTAACCTATTAGGCAAAATGTTCGCGATATCGGAAGGCGAAATGAAACGATCACCTAGAAACCTAAGTCTCCTATTACAAAGCCTGGGACATTCGCAGAGAACATGCTCCGAGGTCTCAGACACCATCTCACAAAACCTACACATATCCGTGTCCGATTGACCCTTCTTGTGCAGATGGTATCTGAGATTACAG
This sequence comes from Delia radicum, assembly GCA_021234595.1. NCBI lineage: Eukaryota > Metazoa > Arthropoda > Insecta > Diptera > Anthomyiidae > Delia > Delia radicum. Next base: position 119,888,527 of record CM037852.1, read on the forward strand.
TGTCCAGTTAAGTACGACGCCAGGAACCTCAAACCCCACCCCCTTTCAAGCGACAAGAGTCGCCTCGACCCCCTACTGGAAAAAGAGATCAATCTTTTAGCCTGGCGCTGACCAGGAGAGTTTTCCCAGTAACCAGAGAATTCAGACTCTCTCCATACCCTGAGCCTTTCCCTAACACACCCCGCAGGCACTCCACAGAATGGTTCAGGACCAATAAGGGGGCTTCGGGGCCCGCGGTTGGCAAGACAATCTGCCCTCTCGTTGCCCTCATGCCCCTCATGACCACCTCTATAAAAAACACCCTTTATATTTTTTATAATGATATTTTTTTTACTGGTGCACTTATATTTATATGAAATTTAAGTATGCGCTACAAAATAATAACATGAATCAGAGTAATTAGTTGTTAGATTATGAATTGAAGTTGTTTACAATCGGTTTTTAAAATGGGTTTATAAAACTAATTGGATACACCACTTTAATAAGTTTCAAATATTTCCTTTAACTTCTGCAACTTTAATCAAATATATAAAAAATATGAACGTAATTTTAATATTTCGGCTCTGTGCAATAACTCCCAGGTGAAAAAAGTCCCAAAAAAAAAACTTAGCGTGGGACTTATTTCATTTTATTTTCCTGTTCGGTGTTATTCATTTGCTGTGGCAGTTATTTCATTTTTGGTAGAAGTTATTTCATTTTCAAAAATTCATTATTTTTTAATATTATTTATATTTTAAACGGTTCCTATAACGGGAACTTTCAAAATATTTTGATGATCTGCTTAAATTGACCTAACTTAATCTGTTCTTTAAAAAATTTTGAAGGCGTAACGTTATATTCCCCAAAGTCATATTGCCCAAAAAAATTAAAATTATCACCGGATTTAGCCTCCAATGACTATTTTCTATTTCCAAAACTAAAGAATTGGCTCGTTGGAACGAGATTTAGCTAAAACGATGAAATTATTGATCAAACAAATGCCTTTTTTATGGACCTCGAAAAATCCTATTTTTGGAAGGGATACAAAAATTGGAGAACCGTGGGACTAAGTGTATTGAGCTAAAAGGAGATTATGTTGAAAAATAAATTTTTTGCAAAAGAAAACTGTGTTTCGTTCAAAAAGTCACGGACTTATTGATCCGCCCTCGTATTTTTAATTGCTGCTTCACTTGTATTTATTTATATATTTTATTTTGACCAAACAAACTTTTCTATATTTTTTATTGACGTTTTATTAAGTATTAAATATTGAAAATCTTTTGATACTACATACTAGTGGTTTCAAGTACTAATTTTTTATTTTTTATTTCTGTCTGGTTCTACAAATTATTACCACAATTCTTTTCTTAATACAGTATTGGTTGTTTAAACCAATTATTGAAATATTGCAACATAAATTGGGTTGTGTTGCAAAACCATTAATAATTAAAATACTTTAACAGTTTTAATTACGAAAATTGTGCGCCCCAGTAGGCTAGTTGGTAGCGTGCTGGCTTATCAGGTCGTGGGTTCGATTCCCACCAGAGGCACTGGTCTGTTTTCGCTACAACGCGCAGAAGGCCATAGTGGCTAGTGCTCGGTTAGGGTAATAGTATATAATTTGTAATTATATGATTATTAATTAATAAAATAAAAAATAAAAATTACGAAAATTATGTAATCGGTATTACTTCTTTTGCTAAGCAAATGATTTTTCATATTTGCAACCGAATCGCAACTAATTTATTCTCTGTCTGTATGGAATTCCATATCTTTCCATATTTGAATATATATGGCCTGCATTTGTGAATATGAAATTATATATACTTTCATATATGTCCATTAGGGTGGTCCTTATATTGCACTTTGTCGATTTATGCTGCTCCCAACCCCTAAAAACGTGAAACGATGTCTAAAAAGTAAATTCTGAAAATTTGAGCAATATCGATTAACCCTACGATGCTGCTCAAATTGGTCTAAGTTTGGGCTTCTGGGCCAAAATGGCAAAAATTGGAAAAAAATTTATATATTAAAATTAAATGAATATATCAAAACCTAAATAAATTTAATTTTTGATTTACATTAAAAATTTTGTTAAACAAAATTTCGAAAAATGTTAATTTTCTTTATTAATTTTAGAGTATATTAGTTGGGTATTAAAAATAAAAAAAAAAATTTAAAATCTATCTTTTCAATTTTCGGGTATACCCATTTCAAAATGGCGGATTTCAAGAAAATCAAAATTTTATGCCAAATTTTCAAAAATTAAATTTAAAAAAGTCCATATAGTTACTAATAACCAATAAATATATTTTGTTTACTTATTTGGCTTATAAATAGCCATTAAAAAATTAGTACAATTGAAAAACATTGTTAAAAAAAATGGTATTTTTAAAATCAATGCCCCATATAAACTGAAAAATATATTTTTTTAATCAAGTAAATGTTCAAATTAAGTTACAAAATATTGTTAGCGATTCCTATTCTCACTTTCACCATTCACCTCAGTTTTCGAACCTCATTTTCTCTAAAATAATACAAAATTATAAATTATTTATTGTCCAATCGTCTTTACAATAAACAAATATTGAAAAATCAGAAATCAAAATGGGACATAAATTTAATACACGAAATAAAATGCGATTCAAAAATTGAGGTGAATGGTGAAGGTGAGAAGAGGAATCGCTATCATTGTAATTTGTGGTAAATATAATTTTGTAGTAGTTAAATTTTTTTCAAAATTAACCCTTAGCTGCACCGACACCAATTTTTTATTTTATATATAATAAGTAAGCAGAAAATTAACAAAAATTGTATTTGAATTAATTTTAGCAGTAAAATATTTTATTATATATTTTTTTTTAAATAGTTCATATGAATTAATTTATTTTGCATTTTTATTAACATATAATTGTAAACTAATGATTTCTAAGTGAATAATTAAATGAGCAATTTTCGTTGTCGAATTGAATGTTCTAAATTTCGTTCGTTTTATTGTAATTTCAGCAATAAAAGTTATTTAATCGGAGCTTTTTGTGATTGAAAAGGGTTTTTAATTTTATGTGTGTAAGTCTAATAGGATTGTTGTCAGTAATTCAATTCACTTAGTGACCAATTGGTGAATTAAATAAAATTAAGTAAATTCCAATTTGAATGAATACATTTTTTTGTGTGATTTCAATATTTCTTAAAGTTTTAACAATTTTATTTTAAATAAACAACTAAATACTACAAATCATTGAAATTATTTTTTAAAATTTTTTTTCTATTATTATTTTTCTTCCTTTAAATTTCAATTTCTTTTCCTTAACATTTTTTGTTTTCTATCCATTTCATTTCATGTTTTTTTTTTTTGGTTCAATTTGTTTAAGATTTTCATTTTTCCTCTTCCAACATGTCTGACCTCAACTAAGGTAACAATTTACTTAGCCAAAATACAATCTTTCTATAAACAAAAATAATACCTTCAATAAAAGTGTTTGTTTTATTTAAACAATGTTGGCCTAAAAGGAAAATTTTAGATACAAATTTACATGTACGCACTAAACCATAAAACAAAACAACATTTTAGAAAGAACCGAAGATTACACTCAAAAAATAAGTTAGTAAAACGTCTTGTAAATCAAGTATACTATGTTTCAGCAATTTTTTAGGCTGAAATTGTGTTTTCAGCGAAAAGTTTAATTATACTTATTTAGCACTTTACAGTTTTGAACTAATTTTTTACTAATTTATTTTGCACACAAATAGTGCATAATCACATTATTAGTGTGTACTACAACCAGATTGAAATATATACGCAGAATCAGGTAGATGTCATGTCAAAATGTAGTAGAGACGAGGAAAAATTATACTAAAAAGTATAACTCTTGTAAGACATATAAAAAATAAACCATGGAAGATTTTTGTATCTGTTTTTCATACAAAAAGACCCTAACATTAAGAATACATATGTGGATTAAAAAAACTTTAAATTTGTGTTGTCACCGGCTTGTCGAAGTAATTGTTTATAAATTAAATAAATATAAAATAAAATTGTCAAATAAATCTTTGAAGTGATTATTAATGTAGTGTGATCAAATTGCAAACAAATATATGCTCAGTAGTGCGATTCCGTAACTTATTAACGGCAAAATTCGAACGTTACAATGTCAAAATTCGATAATTAAGAACAAAATTCGTAAAAAGTTATTCCTTATTTTTTTTAAGATACTCGTTGTTAAAAAAAATCGTTGTTAACAAAAAAAAATTATCAACAATTTTTTTTTTTTCGAATTCAAGTTAACGATTTTGGTCGTTACTTTATAAAATTTCAAAGCAAATATATTTCAAATTAACAACTATTGTCGGTATCATTTGACAAATATTAAAAAATTACAGAATAACAATTTTGGTAATTCAACCGACATTTATCGTTAGTTAACGAAATTGATAAAATCGTTAAGAAAGTTAGAGAATCGCACTTCAGGTAGACAGACTATAGCGAAAGACAAGGACACATATCTTAGGTAATTTTTTATGTTTCCATTTTCTTATTGCAAAAAGGGGTTTTATATTTAGACAATCATTGATGTAAGTAGTTGAAAGAAAATTTTGCTTATGTTATATGTGATTATTTCAATATATTTTCAGATATTAAATTAATTCATGACGTCCATGTAGGAGTATGAACATTTTTATTATATTTTGTACCGTATTCTAAATTATTTATAAAAGAATCACAAAAAATTTCCCTATGTTCAGCAAATAAATTAACTGAAATATAATTTCTCTACAAATTTTTTGAGTTTTTTTCAGTCTACTAATATTCAGCAAATATTTTATTAACTCTTAGCAAGGATTATTTAATTTGTAATCTACTTAGTGATAGCAAAACTTTTGCTGAATCCACTAATTTTATTGCTAACTTTCCTGACTAAAATTTTGACGAATTTACTAACTTTTTTTTTTTGAGTGTACACTCGAAACAGTACGAATGTACAGAAAAAAATTTACCCCTTGTTTTTATACAGCGACCGGAATAATTTCTCCTGAGAAATGCGTGTATTTTGCTGGATTGGCCTTCAAATAATTTCTCATAATAATTTATAAAAATAAGTTAGTAGAAAAGTTAGTAAAACATCTTGTAAATCAGGTATATTATTTTTCAGCAAATTTTTTGCTAAACTTATGTTTTAAACTAAAATTTTAGTTATACTTTGTCAGCACTTAACTGTTTTGAGCTAATGTTTTACTAATATTTTACTAATGTTTTACTAATTTATTTTGCTAAAAAAATTGTGTTGATTAGCACATCAATAGTGTGAACGACAACCAGACTGAAAGATATACTCAGAATGAATTAGATGTCGCGGTATGTCACGATGTAGTAGTGACGAGGAAAATTATACTTAAAAGTACAACTCTAGTAAGACATAATATAGAAAAATCAATCATGGAAGATTTTTGTATCTGTTTTTCATACATAAAACAAAATTGTGGATTAAAACAACTTAAATTTTGCGTCGTCACCGACTTGTCTATTAATTAATTAAAAGACAAAATAAAATATTAAATTTAATAAATATTAAATGTGTATTTGTAAAATGAATGTTTAATATATTAATAATCTTGTGTGGTCAAATTGCAAACAAATATGCAATACGTAGACAGACTAAAGCGAAAGACAAAAGCATACATCTTAGGTAGATTTTTCTGTTTCCTTTTTCTTATTGCAAAAAAGTGTTGTTTATGTTATATTTTGTTAGTTTTTCGTTTCGTTTCTATAACTCTCTGCGGCATTTGCGTTCCTTTAAAAGCAGTGAATAATGCTTACAATGAAGCAATAAAGTATGCATACCATGAAGCTTTAATGTTGTCAACATACAAAAAAGCGCTTCTTAGTGCCTAAGAAGGCATGAATTTATTGCTTCTAAGAGCACATGAAAGAAGCGAGACATACCTAGTGGAACATCGGGAACAAAACACATGCCTTCTTTATTTGCTTTGGAAGCGCTTCGTTACCAAATAATGCCTTCCAGAAGCGCTTCTGGGTAAGCACTATTTTTTGCTAGGATACGTTAGAAAGTTATAACGACTTTTACGTGTTACGCTTATTTCGTTCTCAGTCTTTATTTTACCATCTTACTATTTTGAGTGTAGCCTCACTAGTCTTTTGTAGATTTCTGTTTTTTATTTCAAGTGTTTACAATAATATGGTTTAAAAATTCTTTAAGAGGAACACAAAAAAAAAAAAATAATAAAAATAATAAAAATCAATAAAAAGTACCTACTTCCACATGTCGATACTCAACAGAAGTAGCAGCACATTTCGTTAGATTTGTAAGTGAATTTTTAGAGGCTTAAACGATAAAAGATAGTAGCAAGTGGATAAATCCTTAACATCAACAAATATATTTCCAAAGAACAACATTTAAAGCTTAGAAATGTAAACAATGGAAATAAAAATATAAAATAAAATGTCCTTTTTTATGGCATTCCAAAGTAAATTGTATTTGTATCTTTTACACATACAAGAACTCTTCTAAGTTTAGTAGTAGATTTCCTCTTGTAAAATTGTACATGGACACGGAAAGTCGTCTAAAATGGAATATATAAAATATTTATAAATTGAAAAACCACTGAATGATAAGAAATGTCCATAAAAATAAAATGCCTTTAGAAGTCAACACTTTTAAAAAATGTGTTATGTAGGGCAACCAAAAAACAGCTCAAAAAACAATGTTTTAAGCGCTCGAAAGCAGTAAAACAACCCGTTTAAATATAAAAATAAGCCGATAAATTAAAAAAAAGCCGTTAATTTCATAACTTTTAGTTAAATTTGTTACTACAAATATAATTTGTGTAGAATTTGTTCCTTGGAACTTGGTCAGTCAAACAAAGGTGCAATAGAGAAATTGTTTTTACTAAGCTTCAAATTTCAAATTGGTTTATGAAAATATTTTTTTTTAAACCAACAACATACATGTAAAATAAGACTTTCACAAAAAAAAAAAAAAAATAGCAAAAATATTGTAAAAACGAAAGTAAAACCAACGATCATTTAGATCAGCGGTTCCCACCTACTTTTGCTTCACGGAGCCCTTGACGCATTTCTACTGGTGCACGGTTCACAAACAAAAATTTTATTTTAGAAATGTTGTGGTTAAGAAGAATTTTTTTTTATTAATTAATAATCATACAATTACAAATTATATACTATTACCCTAACCGAGCACTAGCTACTATGGAATTCGGCGCGTTGTAGCGAAAACGGACCAGTGCCTCTGGTGGGAATCGAACCCACGACCCCCGCTCAGATAAGCCAGCACGCTACCAATTAGCCTACCGGGGCGCACAATTGGTTAAGAAGAAGAATAAACGTTTTTCTCTTAAAATTATAAACACTATTAATTTTTAAATCAGACTAGACTAGTTACTGCCTTTTTTATGGACAGGCGTCATCAGTGATTTTCCATTTAAATTGTATTATTATTTGTGTCTTATAATTGTCAGATTGTCGCTATATAATAAATTTTTCAACAACCTGCGGCTATAAGAATCAAACCTGCGCTTCTTTTTACGTTACAAACGTAACAATACCAAGTCATGACCGTTTAGCGATCACACCCAAGTATAGCCTCGAATGTAATGCAGCTAAATTGTAGTTTTCTTCCTATTAGCTTTTATGTTATCGTATATTATACTCAGAAGTGACAAACACTGACAAACACTAACAAACACAAATATTCTATTTTTAGATTTTTGTTTATTTTTCTAATCTCCTCCGCCCTCTATTTCATAACGTTACCAGATTGACGTATGGTTTTTACGTTCAGTGTTGACAACTTTTGCGTTTTAAGTTGAGACATCGCCACAGGGCAGATTTCTTTTAAAAGAAAAGCTTTTTTTAAATAAACTTACTTTAAAAAAAAAAAATAAATTTTTTTCTTATATTTACAAAATAAGCTAAAACAAGGAAATATTAAAAAATAAGTCAAAAAAAGCTCTAACTAGCTAAAAATTTCATAATCAGAACTTGTATTTAGTCTAAATAGTACTATCCTTTCAAATAAAAAATGAGCTCTAGCTTATTTTTGGTTGCCCAGCGACACGCAAACTATATAGTTATATATTTAAATGTAAGAGTGAGCTAAATTTTAGATTTTGACTTTATTATTCTTATAATATTTTGTGGTTAAAATCAAAGAAATATGCACGTTAAAACTACTAAACATATAGTTGAAAATCGGTCTCTACTCACTTTTCTTTTAAATCAAATGCATTTTTTTAACTATTTAAAAAATTAACTCAAACTCCGTAAAAATAAAAGATTTTCGTTTAAAAAAAAATAGAATTTTTAAAAATTCCCAAGTCCCTAAAACTAAACGATTTTAGAAATGTTGACGTTAAGAAGAAGAATAAACGTTTTTCTCTAAAACACTATTAATTTTTAAATCAGACTGGACTAGTTTCTGCCTCTTTTTTTTATGGATAATTTTATGTTAATTATCAAAAATTAACTGCCAAATTTAAAAACACAGTTTTTCTTTTTTTACTATCATTAACTTTTGGTTCAAATACAGAATTTTTTGTAAAAAGAAAATTTGAAATGAAAATAATAAATAATAACAGTATTTTTGTGTAGTTTGTTTTTAATAAATGGTAAAATAAGTTAAAAAATATTTCTTTGTAGTTTAAATGTATATTCCTTAAAAACCTTAAAAAAAATAAACCACAATCAGTTACTGTTAAAATCAGAGTTCGAATTTAAACACTATCAAACGTTTTTCTATCGTTCTGTTTTGCTTTTTGCTGAAACTCAACACAATCATTTTGCTGTGCACAGTAAACATAAACAGAACGTTTCTTTATTTTCATTTTGATTTGTAAACAGAACACAAACACTTTCACAAACTAGTTTTCGATGAGAGACCGAACTAAACGATTTTGTTCTGTTTGGCCAATATTTCAAACAGTTTGATTTTGTTGTGTTTATGGAATGGAACAAAACTATTCGTAAACCGTTCTTAGTGTTTATGTCATATTACAAGTGAAAAAAATTTCCTTTAATTTTATGAATAATTGCATTAGTTTAATAAAAAGTGTCAACGGAGGAGTTCCAGTGAAATTTTTATAAAACTAATGCAAAAAAATATTGATAACATGCAGAAAAAATCATTTCTTTATTCTGCCAACCACAACTTTAAAAACGCGTTTTAATGTTTAAGTTGAATGAACACTAAAAAATAACCACTACGAAATAATAATGTTTGACGAAAGAAACATTTTCGTTTTGTTCCGTTTGTTATATTACAAAAAACGATTTCAGCACTTGTGTTGTGTTTATAAATACGAACGAAACAATAGAGATCGTTGTATCGGTTTTTTTTGATAGCAACGTTATGTTAGTGGTACATACATTTTCGAACTCTGGTTAAAATATTGTATCCAAAAAAGTTAAAATTTTACTTTTTGTCATGCATTAGAACGTTCTAAGCTAGGGCACAGCCCTAGCTTAGAACGTTCTCCCAACGTTTGTACAAAGTGCTGTGCCAGTACTTGATTTACAAAATTTACAACCGTAAAAATAAAAAAGCACTGGCACAGCACTGGCTTAGAACGCTTTCTCAACATTGTCAAAAAGTGCATTGCCAGTACTTATTTACAAAATTTACAACCGTTAACATAATAAAAACAGTGGCACAGCGCTTGTTCACAACGCTTTCCCAGCGCTGGTCAAAAGTACTTTGCCAGTGCTCGATTTACTAAATTTACAACTGTTTATAAAAACGATTTACAACCGTAACTTATTTAAAAAACAAGTACGTTTTTAAATAAGTTAACAGGGTTTAATAAAAATAACAAATGAATAGTATTTTTTAAATTAATTTTACATACTTTAAAACTTAATTCTTTTTTCTATTTTTCAAATCCTAAATTAATTTAAAATCAACTAACTATAAGCATATGGTATTCAAATCAAATTCATACACTAAAAAAAGTCAGTTTTTGTACTAAAATTTTACTTAAGACATTTATTTTCAAATTTCTTTCTTTAGTAAAATTGTAGTAAAAAAGTGCTAACTTATCACAAAAATAATTTGATAAAAAAAAATATTCAGTTATTTTGTAATTAACTTAGCTGAAACCTATTATTATATTTGTTTAAATTAACAAAATCATCCAATAAGAAATAATACAAGTCTTTAAGTAAATTACAAAGTAGGACTATACAGTTCAAAAATAAATCTCGTTTACATATATAATATTCTTAATTTAATTAAAAATTTTAATTTCGAACGGATAATTAATTTAAGTTATAAATTTTCTAATTTAAAATATATAAAATCAATTTTTTTCAAAAATTTTACAATTTTTAATTTAAAAATTTGAATTTACCCAATTTTTAAAGAAAATCTTTTTTTTTATAAATTTCAATTTTCTCTATGAAAAATTACAAGTTTACAGTCAGAATACAAAGGATTCTTTTAATTGAATTTTATTTTAATTTATATTGCAGAAATTTAATTTGTATGTTTATTTTTTTACATAATTTTATTATTTTAAATAATAAACCAAAATTTTATAAAAAAAATTGTAATAAGTACACTGTTTTTTTGTTAGTTTATTATTTACTTTATTAGTTGTTTTACCATTTGCCAACGTTTTAAACGTATGATTTGGTACTGGAATACTCATTGCCAGTGCTTTGCCAACGTTTTAAAAAAGAAACGGCCAAGCCCTGCCCGGTGTTATCATTTTGGGGGTTGGCAAAGCACTTATTTTATCATTAAAAAAGCACTTTATTGGTTGTTCGACCAATGCTTTGTCAACGTTTTAAAATTATGATTTTGGTACTGGCGAAGCACTCATTGCCAGTGCTTTGCCAACGTTTTAAAAAAGGAAAAGGCTGGGCATGTTTTTTTCGAATTTCAAAAAAATAATGTTAAAGAAAAGAAACGTTTAAGCATTTTTAAAATCTTTCAGTTTTAAAGCTAAATTTTAAAACTTCATTTAAAAAGATTTAGTCTCAAAAAATTCTTTTTTAATTAAAAAGTTTAAAATTTTCTCTAGAAAAATACCTCTTCATCTTTTAGCGCAGCTTTTGCTAATTTAATTGAATTAAAAAACTTAAAACCCGCAAAACAAAAACTACTTCAGTTTAATTTCTCATTAATTTTAATTGAAAGTTTTGTATTGCGAAGAAATTAAATTGAAAATGTTTATGTTATGTTTCGATTTTCTAAATATTTTTTATGAACTATTTAACTTAACTGAAAGTTGTATGAGTATTTAGTATTAAGTTAATATCACTCATACGACTTAGTACTCGATTTTGTGTTAAATGAAATTTATATCACTCATACGACGTGTTGTACTGGATTTTGTGTTTAATGCAATTAATATCACTCATACGACGTGTTGTACTCGATTTTGTGTTTAATAAAATTAATATCGCTCATACACTCAAATAAAAAAGTTAGTAGTCAGCAAAAAATTTTGTTGAGTCAGAAAAATTTTAAAATCAGCGAGCTAATTTTTAGCAACAAAATTAGTAGATTCAGCAAAAGTTTTGCTAAAATTCAGTGGGTTAGAAATTAAAAAACCCTTGCTAAACATTAATAAAATTGTTGCTGAATATTAGTAGATTGAAAAAAAACTCAAAAAATTTGTAGAAAATTTTTATTTAGTTAATTTATTTTGCTGAAAATCATAAAACATATTTTTGTGATTCTTTTTAAAATAATTTACAATACGTTACAAAATATAAAAATTTTCATACTTCCACATTGACGATATGAATTAATGTAATATCTGCTAATATATAGAAATAAGTAAACACAACATAAACAAATTGATCTTTCAACTACTTAAATCAATGGTTGTCTCAGTGATGCTATCTTTTAAAGGAACGCTAATGCAGCAGAGAATTATAGAAACGAAACAAAAAAATAACAAACTGTAACATATACAACCATTTTTTTGCAATAAGAAAACGGAAACATAAAAGCTTTCTGTCTATCTGCTGTATATTTGTTTGCAACTTGACCACTCAATTTGACTACAAATACACATTTAATCTTTTTTAAATTTAAATATTTAATTTTGTCTTTTATTTAATTAATAGACAATTACTTTCACAAGCCGGCGAAAACACAAAATTTAAGTTGTTTCAATTCACAATTTTGTTTTATGTATGAAAAACAGATACAAAATCTTCCATGGTTGATTTTTTTTTATGTGTTACTAGAGTTGTACTTTTTTAGCAGAGTTTAAAATTTAGAATATCAAAAATGTTTGTTGAATATCTGCTAGCAAGATATATGAACACATTAATTTTTCTCACATTGCTAGCAAGATAGATTCAACTGTGGTGATAGCATGCTACGAAATTATTTTATCTTCGACAGTTGCGTGCTGGCGCAGCAGTATTAGCATTTGTTTGAATTTTGATATGTGCTGTGGTAGTCACATATGTTGCAATATTGTACTCATTTATATATATTTCGTTATTCTATGGTAATATTTAATATTGTATATTGTGCTACTATGGCCGTGGCAATACATACATATACACATTGTGTTTGTTATTCATTAACGTATGTACAAAGCATTAAAGTTCGGGGAATCCCATTTTTTCTTGCCACAACTGTCAATTTAATTGAATATATTCTACATATATGCTACACTATTAAATTTCATTAAATATGCTCACCACAGCAACAAGAAATATTTAATATTTTCATACCAACACATAATATCAAAATGAATTCCACAGCACCAAATAAATGAACTACTACAGCACTATAAAATTATACAATTAAAATGCAGCTATTGCTGTAACAGCGCACAATCAAAACAAAATACACATAAGAAATAATTTCATAGTATAATGTGCGGACAGTTTGAATATATCTTGCATGTTGCTATTAAATTATGAAATTTATAGCAATCACGACTGCAGTATTAATTTTAAACTCTGCTTTTTAGCTTAATTTTCCTCGCCACTACTACATCTTGACATCTAATTCATTCTGCGTATAACTTTCAATCTGGTTGTCGTTCACACTATTGATGTGCTAAAAAGCACAATTTTTTTAGCAAAATAAATTAGTAAAACATTAGTAAAATATTAGTAAAACATTAGTTCAAAACAGTTAAGTGCTGACTAAGTATAACTAAAATTATAGTTTAAAACATAATTTTAGCAAAAGGAAAAATTTTGCTGAAAAATTGTATACCTGATTTACAAGATGTTTTACTAACTTTTCTACTAACTTATTTTTTTTGAGTGTACGACTTGTAGTACTCAATTTTATGTTTAGTGAAAAATTTACATATTTGTTTAACACAATTGTAAACAACTTTGAAATTTATCAGTGGATTTTCTTAATATACACGTAAGGAAATGAACATATGGTACAAGTGTTAATTCGAGTTATTTTCTATTCAGTAATAGGCAGAGCTTCGAAAGAGTTAATTTGACTTGAGCTTAATTCACAAAAATCTGAATTCAGAATTAAAAAATACTTATATTTAATGTCATTATTCCATTCCGTAGGATTTCATTCACTAGCTTCATTAAATATTTTTAATAGATATCGAATGAATTCCTAAATTGAATGATTTCAATTATATGTTCATTCAAAATTTTACTAAGTGAATGAAGAAATTTTAGTATCATTCATTTATACAAAGAAGTTTTACATTAACACACAAATAAAACGTAACACACAAGCAATAACAAAGCATAAAACGAGTTTTTCTTTTGTTGTAGACTAATTATAAGTAATTTGCCTTTTGTTTTATATAAATATTTCAGTTAAATTATGAAAACTTGCATTAATCATTTGACTAAATGCATTCATTCACCGTTTTACTAAATGAATTAAGAAAATTTCGAATCATTCAAGAAGGAATTCATTCAAAATAGAACTCTTTCATTTTCAATTTATAACGAGCTTTCAACCTCCGTATATTTACAAAAATAAAGCAAATCAAACATATTAGCTAGGTTGCTACTAGTATTTCGATCTGGCTAAAGATCTCATCAGAACCCGAAGTTTTAGAAAAGCTAGAGCCTTCATTATAGGCAGGACTTTAACAAAAAACCTATTAATAATCAATTTTGCTCCATTTTTGTCTTCTTAGTAATCAAGCACGTGGTTAGGTCTTTTCCTAACAAGCATCATGACGTTACTAAACTTTGAAGACCAAAAATGGGCTGAATTTCAGTTTATGGGGGACACCCCTAGAGAAAAAATCTGAATATGCCATCCCCTTCAGAATGTTCCCAGGAGTACGAAAATCATAATGAATAAGGGGGCTCACGCCCCCTATGGGCGTGGCAGTCGAAAAACGACCCCGCCCACCTACGTAGACAATATGGGTATCAAATGAAAGCTAATGTCTTCACGATTCCAAAAATAGCCATAGTTGCCAGATCGGGCGGTTTTTTGCAGCCGATACGGCCATTTTTGTTAAATAGGGGCGGGGGTGAAAAATGACCCATGCCACCTACTTAGGCAATATTGGTATCAAATGAAAGGAAATGTCTTCACGATTCCAAAAATACCCGTAGTTGCCAGATCGTCCAGAATTTGAGGAAGATATGTTAATTTTTATAAAATGGGGGAAGGACTTTTTTTTGTTTATTTCTTTTTAGCTCGGCCAGAGGCCGAGCACTCGAGATCCCCGCCGTCTAGAATTAAGACATACTGGAGTTAAAAACCCCTAAGTCCGGCCGTAGGCCGGTCACGCAGAAAAACTTTACTAAGCGAAGCCAGTATAACAAATTTTCATTAACCAATCAGAAGCTTTCAGAGCAAAAAAAAGCAAAAAAAAAGGAAAAAAAAAAATTCCCCCCACCCCAAATTTTGTCAAAATGGCCATATCGGCTACAAAAATCGCCCGATCTGGCAACTACGGCTATTTTGGAATCGTGAAGACATTAGCTTTCATTTGATACCCATATTGTATACGTAGGTGGGGCCGTGTCGTTTTTTCGACTGCCACGCCCATAAGGGGCGTGAGCCCCCTTATTCATTATGATTTTCGCACTCCTGGGGTCATTTAAGGGGGCGTGGCATTTTTTTTTTTTTCAGGGGTGTCCCCCATAAACTGAAATTTTGCCCAAAAATGTTCTATTTATATAAAAAAATTTTAGTGTGTACTCTGGCTCAAGTAATATTTTTTACAGTTATATTTGTTTTTATTTAAATTTATTTTCATCGGGATAAACATTAATTGCATTTATAGTAATTAAATGTGCTAAAGTCCCAAAACTTATTTAACAAATTGTGAAAAGCAATCTGATGTAGGCGTGTCCCTATCCGGATTTCATTCCTGCCTAAGGAAATCTTCAGGGGACTTTGTTATTAGAATTTCTAGAGATATTTGTTATGTTTAAATCACAAACTCAATGAGAATTTCTTGTCCTCGTCTAGGAGCGAGATTCAAAATATAAAATATCAAAGAAAAAAAAAAACAACAACAAAAAATTGTCACAATTGGCTTTGTCATCTTCCAAATACTACTCTGTTTTTTTGACAGACCTAGCAATGTAGTGACGTTTATTCAAGTAAATCAACAATAGAAAATCATATGTTTTCTATTAGTGTCAGTTACATTTAAATTTGCACAAGCACCTGCATATTTGTTATTTAAATTTATTTTCATCGGGATAAACATTAATTGCATTTATAGTAATTAAATGTGCTAAAGTCCCAAAACTTATTTAACAAATTGTGAAAAGCAATCTGATGTAGGCGTGTCCCTATCCGGATTTCATTCCTGCCTAAGGAAATCTTCAGGGGACTTTGTTATTAGAATTTCTAGAGATATTTGTTATGTTAAATCACAAACTCAATGAGAATTTCTTGTCCTCGTCTAGGAGCGAGATTCAAAATATAAAATATCAAAGAAAAAACAAAACAACAACAAAAAATTGTCACAATTGGCTTTGTCATCTTCCAAATACTACTCTGTTTTTTTTGACAGACCTAGCAATGTAGTGACGTTTATTCAAGTAAATCAACAATAGAAAATCATATGTTTTTTGTTTTTATATACATCGAGATTATTTTTATGTTATTTTCAATTTATAACGAGCTTTCAACCTCCGTATATTTACAAAAATAAAGCAAATCAAACATATTAGCTATGTTGATACTAGTATTTCGATCTGGCTAAAGATCTCATCAGAACCCAAAGTTTTAGAAAAGCTAGAGCCTTCATTATAGGCAGAACTTTAACAAAACACCTATTAATAATCAATTTTGCTTCATTTTTGTCTTCTTAGTAATCAATTCATGTTATTTAAAGCTTTTAAAAATTAAGCTAAGAATTCATTCCTTGGTAATGCTTTTGTGGAATGAAATTTGAATAAAATTTCATTCATTTTACAAAATTGAATATAAGAATTAAGCCTTTTTCAATTTTTGGTAATAGTTAACTGTCGCTTTTGATATAAAATTGTTTATTGTCTCTGTACGAAAAAGCTTCCGTAGAAAGTAATTATATGGTACAAAATGGAGTTTTAATTTATAACAAACAGAACCTAAAAGGGTTTAAAACTAAATAATCCTTTTTGGGTTCTGCGAATTTTTTGAAGTTGGCGTATTTTTGTGAACTTTTGAAAAATCCCTTATATAATTTTTAGCCAATTTCAATCCGTTAAATTTTACGAAAATGAAAAACAAAAGTTTTGTTATTAAAATTAATTTTTTTTGAAATTCAAAAACAGATTTTTGGAAAAAGTGCTCCATAGAAAATTTTGATTTTATCGCAAAATTGTTCTGAGGCAACACAAATACATACACAGAAAAAAATAAAATCAAGTTTCAATTAAAATATTTTTTAATTCAATTACAATTTTAATCGAATTCGGTCCTATTAAGGAAATTGTGTTATCAACTAAAATTTTTTTTTAACTATTTATGATTTAAGATTTTAATCATATCTATTCAAAATTGAATTGAATTTTATATTTAATTTAAAAAAATTTTGAAGATAGTATTAAAATTTTAAGTGAAATTGCAAAAAAATTGCTAAAAATTAAAAAAAAAAATGCTAAAAGAAATTGCCAAAATCTAAAAAATCTAAAAAATCACAAAAATTTTATATTTTGCGTTAGAGCTTGACAACAGCTTTTAACAAGATACGAATACATACCTGAGAACGGTTTGAGTGCCTTATTTCATGCTTTTGAATGCAATCACAAAATATGAGTACATTGTTATCAACTCACATCATTTCAATAAAGCAACAATCGACAGAATTGAGAAAAGTGAGTGTAAACTCACTTTTTTTCACTTCTGAAATTTTGTGCAAAAAGTGCATACTCCCACTTTGGTAGCTTACTGACAATTAAAACCAATTGTAAGTGAGCTAAAGCTGTATTTAACCAAATTTTGTGTTCATTATTAACATCTGTTAGTAAGGTTTAATATTTTCGCAATTTTTTTTTTAAATTTTTATATTTGCGTTTTAATGTTAAACCTTGTAACTTAATATTTTAAAATCTCAAAACAAATCAAAGACAAACTCATTAAATTGTGTAAACGTTTACAAAATAAATCAAAAACTTACAGGGGAAGATAATGACAATTTCTTTGCATATTGTACAATAAAATCGGTATTAAACAACACAATCGTAAAGGCATATGATAACAATTTTATTTTTTTAAATTTTCACAAATGACAATGAAATGAAAATTGCACGCAATTGTTGATAATACGTATGTAATCCAACAAATATATGTAAATAAACAATAGTGTAGGTAACCCAGCAAACATTAGTTGGAAGTAATATTTGTTATATGGAACAGACAAATGCAATTCAATAATTATAATAAAAATAATATTAAGAATTAAAATAGATTTGGCATTACACCCCCCCCCCCCCCCTATTTATTACAAATGGTTCCAAATTTAATTTTTCTTTTTTTTTTGGAAAACGTTAAGTCAGTCGAAAATGTACCATTTTAGAAAAAAGTATGTTATTATTAAAATTCTTTATAGATTCTTTATAGATTCTATATAATTCTTAAATAGATGATGTTTACAATTTAACACTTTAAGGCACGAAGAATGTTGATGAAGGCCGTTGCGGCCTAGAAAGTTAACTCCATTCATGCAGGTGTCAAATAACTTTTTTCTAAGTGTTTTTTCTGTTAATTAAAGTAATTATCACAAATAAATAATAATTTTTCTGTTAATATGGAAAAATATTCATGATCTTTAACCGAACTACCCAACAACTCACACAATTCTTTTTTATTTTATTTATTAATTTAATAACAAGAATAGTGGTCATATTTCAAAAAGTTTTACTGGCCTTTTTTGTCCCCGGCCACGAGGGGTTAAAGATATTTTTTGAATAAAAGTAAATAAAATAAAACTGCGCAATTCGAGAAATAAACATGAATAATGACCATTCTAATGGAGTTCCCTGTTTTTCACTTACTGGGCCAGATTTTTCGCAAATTTGCACGTTTTAGCACAGTTTTTTATATGTAAAAACTTAAAAATCAAATATTTTATCTTAGTTTTTTTTTATGGTAAATACATAAAAGACCTTCATTAATATTTGCTTAATAAATGTGCATCATTAGGAAGTAAATCCGCGTTTTTTGACAAATGACAAATCTGACCAATTATTTCCTGTAAAAAATATCAAAAAAAATAAAGTGATTTCCTTTAGAAAAACTCGAAATGTGCCTATAATTGGTACCAAAATTTAGCCAAAAATGTTTATTTTTGCGAAAGTTAGTTTAACAAACACTTTCATTATAGTGAATGTGTTCAAGATATTTTCAAATTTTATTTTAAAAATGTTTAGATTTTAGGGGTCAATTTTATAGCGCTGTGTAATAGTCTAATTAAATATTAGTGATATTTTTGCGAAAGTTATGAAAATTTCTTAGTGTGTCTTTTTGGCCAAAAGTGTAAAAATTAATCCTATATGAATCAAGTTACATAAGTTAATTATTTTTATTAAGTGTATTTTTTTGTAAATTAAAAGGCTTTGCAATTTTTTGTCATAAATTGGTCTTTTTTGTCCCCAGTCTACTAAGGTTTTAAGATTTTTGTAGATAAAGATAATCTAATCAAAGTAATATTTTATTGTCCAAAAATTCTACAAATTTAATAAGAACATTAAATTTTGTTGATTTTTTGACAAAATAAGCACTTTTTATAAAATGTTCTGGAAAGGAGTCGGTCCAAACACTAACTCGAATTATCATTTTTCCAATTTTTTATTATTTTTTAATAACAACTATTATATTGTATTATAAAAATAGCAATCGACATCTCCAATTAGGCATTTTCAAAAATCTTTAAAATAAATTAAAAAAAAAGACGTTTTTGCATTTCTCTCAGATTCGTAGGTCACTTTGGATTCCAGGCTAAAGTGGTTAAAGGATATCCGATGAAGTCAGAGTTGCATTACTGAATTTTGAGTATATTAAAAGAATAAATAAAATAAAAAAATAAATTTTTTCGGAACTTAAAATTTTTTTAAATTTTATATATTTTTTTTTTTCCAAAATTGGCCATTTTCGGCAGACTTGCCGAACAAATATCGACGAATCGCTATTTTAAGAAACATCTAATGCAATGGTTCTAAAATGGGGGCCCCGCGGACCCTCAGTGATCCGTGAGAGTATTCCAGGTGTCCGCGAAGAGTTCCGAAAAAATGATTATTTAAAGTAAATCTAAAAATATTTAACAATAACTTTTCCAGCACTATCTTTCACGTTATATTATCGAGTAATTACTAGATTTATATAAAAATATATGTTTTTTTTCAAATAAATAAACAAAATTAGGAAATATTAAATAATAAAAAAAATTTAATTGAGTAATTGAAATTTTTTTTTAACTCAATTGATTGGATAAATTCATTCTCACCTAAAATTGTCTATCACAATGTTAGGTAAAAACATGTTTTTAAAATAAAAATTTATATAATTTAGTTCATAAAAAACTAGTAAAAACACAAAAAAAAATTGTGAACCAGTAGAAATGTCTCAAAGGGTCCGTAAAGCAAAGTTGGTGGGAACGGCTGTCCTAATGCATACATATACTAAAATAGCTAAAATAATATTACCTTTGAATACCGTTACCGAAATAACTGAAAAACCGTTATCCTTAAAATGCCGTTACCGAAATAACTGAAATACCGTTACCGCTAAAATATCGTTACCGAAATTATAAAACCACCATTATGGCTAAAAATCGTTATCGAAATAACTGAAATATCGATACCCCTAAATACCTTTAACGAAATTAAATAAAATCGCGTTTTACTGACAGATAACCACATCGAATCGGTTACCATCCACGCTTTGTAAAATCGGTTGGTAAAACTGAATATTGGTTTTCACAACAAAATTTCTTTAATACAACTGCATTTTCGTTCCCACATCCAAAATGTTAAGAATTCACATTTGAATATGGTTGTAATAACTAGGGTATCAGCGCTAGAGGGAGTGGACGTACTTTCGACTTAAGCACTAGACTAGGTAAGCCATCTTCAGCCTCATTCTAATCCAGCACCCTCAATACTCTCAAGGTTTTTGATCAGGTATATATATATTAACCAAACACAGAAAATCGGTGATGTTAATTTTTTACCCGAACAACATGAGTTATGTTCGTCTTTTCTTACAAGTTTAGCCAACAGCTTTAAATATATTTAAAGCTGTTGGCTAAACTTGTAAGAAAATATATTAATATATAAAGCTTTTATTTGGCAGGGTTGCCATCCAACTGCTAATGTTACCATTACTGAGAAAGAATTTTGAATCCGGCAATGTATACTAATATTTATACACAATATATTCTAATTATTTTTTTTACAAAACTACATTCATATAGAACTCTAAAATAAATAATTTCTTTGCTTTTTTAATTTTTTCAGTTTTCGAATTTCAAATTCCATACAAATTTAAATCGAAAACTTATGTTGGGGGTTCAATATGAATGTAATACAAAATATAGATCAATGTGCCAGTTACATGTTAATTTGTATATTATACATATATGTGTATTAGGGCTATAATTTTCTTACGTGGCATCACGATATAGGCAATACAGTACTGATAAAAAATATGTTTCTTTGGTAATTTTGGAGAAAAAAACGTTCGGCACCGATACCAATGCCTAAAATATTAAATTTCTAAAGATATTTTTCAAATATCCTTGAACAATTAAAGACATTATTATATACAAATAAAGGCTCGAAGCTAACTATAGAAACATTTAAGACCAAAATGTCCGATTTCCATAAATTAAGCGAAATTTTAAATATCTAAATATTTAACAAAAAAAAAAAAAAACCGAAACAATCGCAAACCATTATATTGTGTTTTTTTTTGCAAGATTTGAATTGTACTTAACTCAGCATAATTTTTTGGGTCGTTAACTCTTTTCTGAAATTCGGAACTATATTCAATTTATTCAAATAAACTAAAAATTTATGTAATTCATATGATTTTCACTCTATATTTTTCCGAAGCAGAGACTGCATGTCATAATATTTTTGATATTAACAAGAAATTTAAAAATAATATCTCTAATGTTTTCTTAAAGTCGAACTTTTTAAAATCGAAAGAAAATTATGTAAAACCTCTCAATTGTATATTATTTTAGGAGATTTTTAATTTTAAATTAATTGCCCAACTACTTTTTTAAATTTTGATAAATATATTTCGGAACTCCTGATTTTGTATTTTTTTTATTTAATAATAGTCATATAATTACAAATTGTATCCTATTGCCCTAACCGAGCTCTAGGCTCGTTATAGCGAAAACAAACCAGTACCTCTGGCTGCAATCGAACTCACGACCCTAGCACTGATAAGCTAGCACGCTGCCAACCAACTCGAGAAAAAACAATTGTATTTAGTACTAGCAGAATTTATTGGTACAACTGAATATTGGTTTCCACAAACAACTGAATTTTAGTTGCCACATCTAAAATGTTAAAGAAATCGCATTTGAATATGTTTTTACTAACCGAATTTATTTTTCTGTAGCTACCAAAATACGCTTTTCAATGCGGTTGGCACTTTATTTTTCTGTGTGTGTGATATATGTTTCACGAACATTTCTAAATATAGAATAAATTTTATAATATTTAATATGGTTCTAGTTAAAAGAAACTTTTTAGATGTCACCGAATTTGATTTTTTAAGAAAAGTTTGGTGCTGTTTTTAAGGTCAGATCTGGCCAATCTGGCGGTTATGACAATAGTTTAGTCCCCAATTTTCGTTTGATCTGTACCAGTGATAACTAGCTTACATATAAAGAAAATATTTCTGTGGCAATTCCTTTTTTATATTAAGAAACATTTTGCTGGGTTACGTTTATACCTACATATGTATTATGCAGTTTACTTGTATGTAAAACTTAAGTTAAGGTAACACAAGTTATCCGTAGTAAATATTTCATTTAATTTTTTTTCTCTTCAATGACAAGGTAAAGGCGAAGGCGTTTTTGTATGTTTTTTGTGTTTTTTCATTAATTTTTTTTTTTAGCGATTATTTAGTTGTTTCTTAAACAATAACATGTATGTAGCTTGTTTTTCCTAAAATCTCATTCACTGCAGTGGTTAATAACATTTCATTTGTCAAACACAAAACAAAAGAACACTGCATTATAAAAAAACATTTATACAAGGTGTTATAAAAAGTTTTTTATCGCTAGATTTTGGACCAGCTCCGGAAGTGGTACCGATAGTCTAAGACCATATTATATTGACTTAACAAATAAAACTATTGTTTCATAACTTCCTAAAATTAAGTCGTTTAATTTTAATGTTTTTTATTTTTTTTGTTTTGCCGTAAATCAAACGAATTTTCTGTTAAATTAACTGATTTTTCTGTTTGTTTTCAGTGATTATTTTTAATTTTATCATAAAAGTCAGATGCAGAAAGTTATTTTGCAACTTTTGTTTTTTAAGCAAAAAGACTAAAGAGACTAACTAAAGTATATTCTACAGTAATCAATTAAAAATTAATTACGATTGTCATTATCTGACGGTTGTAAAACACTTTCTAACATGAAATTTGAAGAAACTTGCTTAACGGCGACTCTATCTCTAACCTACACTTGGTATCCAACTATTGTATGTGAATAAAGCGCATCAAAAAACGTGATAATTACTTGTGAAAAAGAGATAGGATTAAGAAGAAGAAGCATTCTAAGTTGAGAAATGAATTGTGCATTGGTATTAGTTAATTCTGTCTCTTCTGATCGAAACAATACTTGTGTGTACGTAGTGTGACAAAACTCCACTTTAGCCACAGTCATCGCTGTGTCGACCGTGGCTCAATTCGTTAAGAGGCGAGATTACGATGCATAGCTTGATGCTAAGGCAGTGAGTTCGAATACCAGTACGACACCAAAAAAAGTAAAAAAAAAAAAAAAGTTTTTCATATAGAGCAAATTAACAATATAAAATAAAGGGTCCGCCAAATAACTTTTTTTTTTTAACTCCTGAACCAATTGGACTTTGTATGGCGTCATACCAGGGTCTTTATGCAAAATTCGTCTCAATGATGTCTCCGAAATGTTCAATTGTTGAGAACGACGGTGAATTGATGTTGATGGCGCTTCACGCACACTTTCTGCCACAGCAGCAATATTCTCGGATGTACGCACTGTTTTTGGCTTTTCCCGCTTTGGTTTATCGATGAGAATGCCAGTTTCTTTCACTTTTTTCACAAGATAACGAACATACGGACCATATTCGTTCAGCGGAAGTATAAAACTAATTATCTGTCAAATCAGACATGAGCTAAGTGTTACCATTCACGAAATAAGCACTAGTTGAAAAAAAAATGTTAGATGGCGGACCCTTTACTTTGTTCAATTGACACATAAATTAACCACTGACGAGTCCCAGGAGGGGACGAAACTGCGGCAGTCAGGTGTATCCCTTGTGTCCGTAAAATTTTTCAATAAAAATGTTTTCTTTCTTCTTCCTGTAAAGAGACTAGCTAAAGTAATATTCTACAGTAATTTATTAAAATTAATTACGATTGTCATTATCTGACGGTTGCAAAACACTTTCTAACAAAAACTAAAAGTTATTTTTTGACTTTTATATTTTCGAGAAAAAATAAAAGTGTTTTTTGACTTCTATTTTTTGAGCAAAAAAAAAAATTTTTTTTTATTTATTAAGCAACTTTTTTCTCTT
>CM037852.1:119912795-119955844 GCA_021234595.1 Delia radicum
AAAAATTTTTTTATTTATTAAGCAGCTTTTTTCTCTTCTTATTTTTAAATTTACGGCAATTAAAAAACTCCCATGGATGTATTTTTATTGTTATTTCAAGTTCACAAATAACTGTTATTTTCGGTCCCTGGTTGTTTTTACTGATGTACTATTTTAAGTATAGCTTAAGTGGTCGTACCCTGTATTGTAACAAATTAAATATAATATTTTTGTTACTTGCCACAGGACATTAAGTAGGAATTGTTTGTTTTATAAGAATAAAGTCTTAAATGTACATAATTTACAAAAACAAAACAACATATTTGTAGGTACATAAAGGGAAAATTACAGCCAATTGATGCTAAAAAATTGTTTGATGTTCTATTGTTATAAATAATTAACTATAAAATATTCCACGAATCGCCAGAAGATGTCTTTTTTGTTGGTGGTCACTCCACTGTTATAGTGGGCGGGTTTTCAAAGTCACAAAGGATTTGTACTATTACCTAAAAATGTGAACGTCGGATCCGGATAAAATGGACATCGTAGAAATCTTGTTTAAGTACATTTAAAACGATATTATAACATTTCCAGAGATGAGAGTAGGTTAAAAAACATTTTATTTAAAAACTATGAACATTTTTTACATAAATTTGCTTTTATCAATCGAAGGATATGGGGAGCTTCAAAAATTCTCGACACCTTGATGTTGATAACGTTTTGTGTGTATGTTAGCCAATGTTTAAACATGACAAATCCGGTTTTAGGGCGGTTTTAAATTTCAAGCAAACTTAAACGCAAAGTTGTCAACACTGAACGTAAAAACCATACGTCAATATGGTAACGTCGTGAAATAGAGACGGAGGAGAATAGAAATATAAACAAAAAATCTAAAATAGAATATTTGTGTTTGTTAGCGTTGGTCACTTCTGAGTATAATATATATATATATATATAATCCTTTAAATTCCTAGGAGGAACATAGGGCCACAACAAATTTTTTCCATTCCGCTCTGTCTTCGGCTATGTGTTTGATTTGGCTCCAGCAATACCCTGCATCTTGAATTTTCCTTAGCGTATTTCGTCTCCAGGTGTTGCTCGGACGACCAATTCTTCTACTACCCTGGGGGTTGAACTCAAGCACCTTCCTTGTGATGTCATTTTGTGGTTTACGGAAAGTGTGACCGAGCCATCTGTATTTTCGGATTTTTATGGTTTCAGCGATTTGTGGTTGTTGAGTTTTATACCACAGTTCTTCGTTGCTGATGATATTCGGCCAGAACACCTTCAGGATACGTCGAAGACATCTATTTACAAACGACTGTATTTTCTTAAATTCTTTCATTGGCAGGTTCCAGGTCTCGCATCCATATAACAAGGTTGATTTTACATTTGAATTAAAGATGTTTACTTTCGTTCTTATGGATATATTTGAGGATGACCAAACTTTGCCGAGCGAACCAAAAGTTTGTCGAGCTTTATTCAGTCGGTATTGGATGTCGGCAGCACTACCTCCAGATTTATCAATTATAGAGCCTAAGTAGAGATATTCCTTTACATCATCTAAATCTTGATCAGAAAGTTTAAATTGACGAGTGTTATTGGTGTTTAGACGTAGCGATTTTGTTTTAGATGAGTTTATTTTAAGACCAACTGTGTCAGCATATGAGCTAATTAGGTCAAGCTTCCGTTGCACTTCGCTGAAGTTATGGGAAATAAGACAAATGTCATCTGCATAGTCTAAATCGTTTAGTTTTGCATTGATATCCAAGTTTACATCGCCCTCGTTCGGAATGGACTGTCTCATTACAAGATCAAGGACAACATTGAAAAGTAAGGGGGAAAGAACGCAGCCTTGTCTTACACCCACGCTGATGTCAATGCAATTACTCTTTAGGCCTTCGTGGAGAACTATGCATCGGGCGTCGCTGTAAAGAGCTTTTATTAAGCGGATGATTTTAAAGGGTACACCTTTACACTTCAAGGCTTCCCAGATGGCAGATTGATTGATGGAGTCGAAAGCACGTTTGAAGTCCACAAAAACAAGATACAGAGGGACTCTTAATTCGGCAGATTGCTCTACTATAATACGAAGACTATTTATGTGGTCCACGCAAGATCTGTTTGGCCGGAAACCAGCTTGCTCGGGTCGCAAGTTTAATTCCAAAGCGTTAAAGATTCGACGATGTAGAATTTGAGCGATGATTTTATTTATAATATTAAGAAGAGTTATCCCTCTCCAGTTTGAGCATTCCATCAAGTTTCCTTTTTTTGGTAGTTTAATAATAAGCCCATCCTTAATATCATCTGTTAGGTTTTCAGTGTCCCAGAAATGTTTGATGACGGGGGTGAATTAGCGTTGCTGTCAGTGTGCTGTTAACTTTAAAAAGTTCTGGAGGAAGGTTGTCTAACCCACTTGATTTATTGACTTTCAATGCGTTTATAGCACCTGCGATTTCATCTGTATTAGGGGTATTTACGTCAATAGGGAGAAGAAAGTCATGATTTCTGCACCTGCATATGGATTGATTGTTGATGGTATCTTGGGTGAAAAGGTTTTTATAATAATTCTCCCACACTTGAACTTGATCCTGTTTGGAGTATTTAATTACACCATTCGCGTCCTTTAAGGGTTTATTGTTGGAGTGATTTTTCCCAGCTATGAGTTTTGTTAGCTTGTAAAGATCTCTTGAGCGGTTAGTTGCGCTGGCAGCTTCTGCTTCTTGCGCAAGTTTATCCATCCAAATTCTTTTATCCGCTCTGGCGCTACGTTTAACTTTTTTATTGCTTATGGTATAGGAGCTTTGCAAAACTTGTTTACGGTTTCTGGTCTTGGCGTTGTTTATCTCGTTTTTAATGCTTCTTCTTTCCTCAATAAGCTCCCAGGTTTTATTTGAGATCCACGGTTTTATGAGTATAACATACGATAACATAAAAGCGATTAGGAAAGAAAACTGCAATTTAGCAGCATTACATTCGAGGCCATACTTGGATGTGATCGCTAAACGGTCTTGACTTGGTATTGTTACGTTTGTAATGTAAGAAGAGCGCAGGTTTGATTCTTACAGCTGCAGGTTGAAAAATTTATCATATAGAGACAATCTGACAATTATAAGACATAAATTAAAATACAATTTAAATGAAAAATCACTGATGACGCCTGTACATAAAAAAAGGCAGAAACTAGTCTAGTCTGATTTTAATTAATTGTGTTTATAATTTTTAGAAAAAAACATTAATTGTTCTTTAAATTTATTTTCATCGGGATAAACATTAATTGCATTTATAGTAATTAAATGTGCTAAAGTCCCAAAACTTATTTAACAAATTGTGAAAAGCAATCTGATGTAGGCGTGTCCCTATCCGGATTTCATTCCTGCCTAAGGAAATCTTCAGGGGACTTTGTTATTATAATTTCTAGAGATATTTGTTATGTTAAATCACAAACTCAATGAGAATTCTTGTCCTCGTCTAGGAGCGAGATTCAAAATTTCAAATATCAAAGAAAAAACAAAAACAACAACAAAAAATTGTCACAATTGGCTTTGTCATCTTCCAAATACTACTCTGTTTTTTTTGACAGACCTAGCAATGTAGTGACGTTTATTCAAGTAAATCAACAATAGAAAATCATATGTTTTCTATTAGTGTCAGTTACATTTAAATTTGCACAAGCACCTGCATATTTGTTATTTAAATTTATTTTCATCGGGATAAACATTAATTGCATTTATAGTAATTAAATGTGCTAAAGTCCCAAAACTTATTTAACAAATTGTGAAAAGCAATCTGATGTAGGCGTGTCCCTATCCGGATTTCATTCCTGCCTAAGGAAATCTTCAGGGGACTTTGTTATTATAATTTCTAGAGATATTTGTTATGTTAAATCACAAACTCAATGAGAATTTCTTGTCCTCGTCTAGGAGCGAGATTCAAAATTTCAAATATCAAAGAAAAAACAAAAACAACAACAAAAAATTGTCACAATTGGCTTTGTCATCTTCCAAATACTACTCTGTTTTTTTTGACAGACCTAGCAATGTAGTGACGTTTATTCAAGTAAATCAACAATAGAAAATCATATGTTTTCTATTAGTGTCAGTTACATTTAAATTTGCACAAGCACCTGCATATTTGTTATTTAAATTTATTTTCATCGGGATAAACATTAATTGCATTTATAGTAATTAAATGTGCTAAAGTCCCAAAACTTATTTAACAAATTGTGAAAAGCAATCTGATGTAGGCGTGTCCCTATCCGGATTTCATTCCTGCCTAAGGAAATCTTCAGGGGACTTTGTTATTATAATTTCTAGAGATATTTGTTATGTTAAATCACAAACTCAATGAGAATTTCTTGTCCTCGTCTAGGAGCGAGATTCAAAATTTCAAATATCAAAGAAAAAACAAAAACAACAACAAAAAATTGTCACAATTGGCTTTGTCATCTTCCAAATACTACTCTGTTTTTTTGACAGACCTAGCAATGTAGTGACGTTTATTCAAGTAAATCAACAATAGAAAATCATATGTTTTCTATTAGTGTCAGTTACATTTAAATTTGCACAAGCACCTGCATATTTGTTATTTAAATTTATTTTCATCGGGATAAACATTAATTGCATTTATAGTAATTAAATGTGCTAAAGTCCCAAAACTTATTTAACAAATTGTGAAAAGCAATCTGATGTAGGCGTGTCCCTATCCGGATTTCATTCCTGCCTAAGGAAATCTTCAGGGGACTTTGTTATTATAATTTCTAGAGATATTTGTTATGTTAAATCACAAACTCAATGAGAATTTCTTGTCCTCGTCTAGGAGCGAGATTCAAAATTTCAAATATCAAAGAAAAAACAAAAACAACAACAAAAAATTGTCACAATTGGCTTTGTCATCTTCCAAATACTACTCTGTTTTTTTGACAGACCTAGCAATGTAGTGACGTTTATTCAAGTAAATCAACAATAGAAAATCATATGTTTTCTATTAGTGTCAGTTACATTTAAATTTGCACAAGCACCTGCATATTTGTTATTTAAATTTATTTTCATCGGGATAAACATTAATTGCATTATAGTAATTAAATGTGCTAAAGTCCCAAAACTTATTTAACAAATTGTGAAAAGCAATCTGATGTAGGCGTTGTCCCTATCCGGATTTCATTCCTGCCTAAGGAAATCTTCAGGGGACTTTGTTATTATAATTTCTAGAGATATTTGTTATGTTAAATCACAAACTCAATGAGAATTTCTGTCCTCGTCTAGGAGCGAGATTCAAAATTTCAAATATCAAAGAAAAAAACAAAAACAACAACAAAAAATTGTCACAATTGGCTTTGTCATCTTCCAAATACTACTCTGTTTTTTTGACAGACCTAGCAATGTAGTGACGTTTATTCAAGTAAATCAACAATAGAAAATCATATGTTTTCTATTAGTGTCAGTTACATTTAAATTTGCACAAGCACCTGCATATTTGTTATTTAAATTTATTTTCATCGGGATAAACATTAATTGCATTTAATTGCATAATTGTTCTTCTTAACCTCAAACTTTCTAAATTAAATTTGTCAAATGCACATTAATTAAAATTAATTGAAACTGTCTATATGACGTTCAAATAACACTGTACTAAAAATATTTAAATTACAGTTTTAGCTTGAATTTAATTAAAGTATCATTAATTTATAGCTCTCATTGTATTTATAATAATTAAAAATATATATTACACCCCCATAAAATATAAAATACACTAAAAAAAATATTTGTCATATATGAGAACTTAAAAAGAAAATCGTGATTATTTTGGAAAATACTTGTTTTTTCCGGTTGTACTCAACTGGGTTAAGGTTTACTTATTTGAAGGAAACCATATTAAAAAAATTTAATTTCGCAAAATTTAAGATTTTATATAAGGATGCTTTTTGAGATTAATAAAATTTAAAGACCTTAGCATTTTTGATGCCTTTTCGACTTTAGTATTAAACTGATTAAAATCTTTTGTTTGATGTAGGTTTTAGAGGAATTTGTGCAGAGCTTTAGTTGTCACAAAGCTAAATGTGTTTGGAAAAAATGTTCTCAATATATGATTTTTTATATAAAAATGCGAAACAAAATAATTAAATTCCGTTATATTTTTAAAAATTTCATAACATTTTTCCTTTTAAAATTTTTTAAAATGCCTTTTTGACTAGGAGGTGCTGTTTACAAAGTTACTCAGATTACGTAATACGCTTATCCATTTTCGAATATAATTGTGAATGTCAGACGCAAAACAATACAGGTTCAAAAAATTTACGTCAAATCCTTATAAGTTTTGTGATGTTTGTATACTGTTATTGGAGCGCTGATGTCAACGTCGTTATACCTCATGCTATAAAACATAAAACCATTTTTCAAATATTGTTCCCAAAACTCAATTTCATTAAACGACACAAACACTCAATATTGTGTTTGTGTCGAAAGTTTAAAATTCAGAAAATTATGGTTTCACTTGTAAACCACCATATAACTTTTCACCAAGCATTGATATAGAAATTATTTTTTCACTATATCTCCCAAGTCTAGTTAGTCCATTTTGTATTGGTTTGAATTTGAAAGGAAAAACTATGAGCAAAAAAATTAAATGAAGCTCTTGTAAGTTTCAAGTATTTTTTTAATTTTTCGATTTTTAAATGGCTATCAATTCTTTTGGTGAAGACATTTCAATGTGCACGTTATAGCTTTTAAATATAGTCAACCTAACCCTGTTCATCGTTCCTCTCAATTCATAAAACCTTGAGAAATAAGAGACATTTAAAGTCAGTTTCATATATATTTTTTGAAACAAAATAAAACCAAAGCTTTCGACCTGATTTATCACATGTTTCAATATTTTTGTAAAAAAGCCATAAAACTAAAAATTTGTACGAAAAACTCAAAGATTGAATAAATATCTTTACTTTTATTTAGTTGAAAAGCTTTTTCAAGCTTAAGCTTTATGTTTTTCTTTTTCAAGCTTAAGCTTTATTTAAATTTTTAACAAATTTTTGCATACATTTTGCCTAGTAATGAAATTAAGCATGTTTAACCTACTCCCATCTCTGGATAAAATATAATATTATATATAATTTTAAAGGTACTTCAACAGGCTTTTCAACGATTCCACTTTTATCTGTATCTGATAAGTGCTTTTTATTATAACCGCTTAGAACCCTTTCTTACTTTCAAGACTCACCCACTTTAAAAAGGCTGCTGTCTTTTTAGTGGTTAATTTTATTTAGATTAACAGTCTAGACAGTATTGTCCTGTTACCCGATTAATAACAGTGGCCAACCGATGGTTTGAGTGAACTTGCCACCGTTGGCAAAAACTTTGGTAATTCAAAATATGTTCTACTTTTAAATACCTTAAATTTAATTAATTTTAAGAAATATCTATAATAAAACATATTTAAAAAGCAGCAGTACAGTTCGGTATTAGGCTTTCACATTATATTTTAATGTTTGAAATATAATAAAATCTAAAAACAGATAATTATTGATATGGCTTATATATATTTTTTTTATGTCTAGTACTTGGGACAACTTATATAAAATAATTCCTCCATGTTTTTTGAATAACACATTTTTATTATCACTTTCCCAATTTTTCAGAGCCATTTTGGTGTAATTTTTTTGAGTGTGTATATTTGCAGATTTTCGAATCGCTAACTTACTCCTGGGAAACTTAACTTACCTCAAAATTTTTTTAAAAGACGTTTTTTCATTTATTTACCTTGACATGAAAATCTATTCGTGCACATCTTTCGTGGCTGTATGTCCAATAGACTGAAATGGGTTAATGTGTTGTTTTAAAGCAATACTTCAATAAAGAAATCAAATTATCAGCTGCATTCTGTATTTCGAAGTGGTTTCAAATCGATAGTGAAAATTAAATCGATATTAGTTTTTCACTGTGTCACAAAAAAACGAATGAAATGGTTTCATATCTCATCGATTTCATTTCAGTTTTGTTTCAATCAACAGCTGTTTTCTTTTACATTGTTATTTTTCTATTTTTTTATTTTCCAAATTTCATCAAATCATTTTTTGTTAATGTTCATCAATGTAAATTTTTCATAGCACAAACTTGAATAAATTACAAAAGAAAAGGTTGTGTAATTTAACATAAACGCATTTTAGCATATTACCCAAGCTTTTTCGCCTTTATATTGCTCTCAGTTCAACACTAAGGAAATTGTGCAAGGCCATTCTTTTACAAAAACACACAAGCTTGTTGGTAAAATTTAAGTCACTTTATTGGACTGTTAAAATAAAAATTCCTGATTTTCACTAGAAAAAGGGAGGAAACCAGTTTAACTGCAACGGAGTTAGTTTATTTTAACATATTTATTCGGAGAATTTTAAATAAAAACCAAAAAAATAAGCAGATTTTAGGAAAAAATATTGTTAGGGGTATTTTTTAGTAGTAGATTTTATCTAGGGTTTTTTTTTGGACAATTTAGGGGGATTTGTAAGAAAAAATACAAAATTCACACGAATTTCACACAGCCAACTGACAGTGATTTGAAATCACACAAAACAACAGAAGCTTCGAATTGCATCTCATAGAATTTCACTTCAATTTCGATAGGAACAAAATGAAATCGATTTGAAATCACTTATTCGAAATTGGGAACCCAAAAGAGGTGAATATTTTCATTTTCACCCAAAAATGAAATACAGAACGCAGCTGTATATTTTAAAAAAATCTATGCATACATTACAAAGTTATAGCCAATTGTCTATGGTAAGTTTTTACAAAATTTCCACATAAATGTGTAAGTAATACTAAGCGTATGCGTATTAATTATGAGTACTAATATTATGTTCCAAGCTTTCAAATGTTTTAAATTTCCCCCACATTAAAAAAACATATTTTTCTTATAAATAATAACCCAGTACAAACTGTTCTGCCAAAGAATGATTATAATTGAGCATTTGCATCGATGCATTTAACATTGGCGTGTCATAAGACGGAATCATTCTTATAATGCTGCAAAACAACTTCCTATGCATATTTCATGCCTAAATAACTACCAAAGATGTTTCAAATAATCATATTTAGTCCCGGTTCACACACGGCAATTTTACTTGCGCAATTTTTCTTCAATTCTCCTTTGAACTTGCTTTTGTGTTCACAAAGGAAAAGTTTGTTTCAGCAATTTTCGCTTTCTTTAGTTCGTGTTGAAAATTGCGGATGACAAAACAAAACGGAATTGGAGTACGGGCAAGTCTGTACCCCCTTCCATTCTCTTTTGCTCACTCTTCTATAAACTCAAGAATTGCGCAAGTAAAATTGCCGTGTGTGAACCGGGACTTAGAATGCTTCCTTCATATGACAAGACAATGTTAAATTCATAGAATAGAAAATCTTTTTGCTGGGAAAGTTTTTTTTTTCTTTCTTGAATAGTTGTCCTTCAAAGAACAAAAAGGCGTCATTGAGACTGAAATATGAAAAAAAAAAATTCCTTGTCTTATTGTCATTGTCTTTTTACTAAAACAGAAAATTCGAATAAAAATATGTATTACGAGTATGAAAAAAAAGTAAAACAACTTAACAACAATAATCCATGTAATAACAAATATGCTAAAAGCACAGTATTGTTTGGCAAATTATAGGGAACATTTTTATAAATTTATAAATAAATACAATACAAATATGACCTTCTACACTCTAAAAAATGCTTGTAAATTTAATGCTATAAAATGTGTAAATTTTTGTGTATTATAACGCATAGCACGGTGCGCCTGAGTCAATTTAAATAAAATTTGCGCGTATACTGCAATCTGAAAATGTATTCTGTTTCTAGATCGTCTAAAACCAACGAAAACGAAAAAATTCTAGGTGGCGCTTTGCTATTCGCGGCCAATCAAAATTTTCTAACTTTAGCCTATCTTTAGTTTAGGGGCACCTTAACGATTCTGATAAAAAAAAGTTTGTAACGAGTCAAGAATTTTATTTTTTTGACAGACACGCCCCCTTTGGAGGCGGCAAGTCTTAAGAGTTAAATTGTTTAAATTTCAATTTTCTCATTGCAAAACCTATAAAATCTTCTTTTGTACGATATATATATATTTTTATTTTCCATTGATGGGAGCGTGTTATTTCACTTTAAATTTAAAAATCTCTGTATTTTGTCAATTATGTGGTATTTTTTCAATTATATGGTATATTATAGTTTATTTAGCTATAAACATTGCGTTGGTATATTTATGCGTTTTTATGGTAATTTTACGCATTAAAAAATTAATATTTAGCAGGGTTGGCATTCAATACATATTCATAATAACGGTAGTTGGCTACTACAGTTCCATCAAGACCGAAATGAAAATTTTAAAAAATCTATTCCATTAAGGACATGTGTATTCTTAGCTATTTTACCGGGTTGATTTTGAAATATCTTGAACTGAAATTAAAATAAC
This sequence comes from Delia radicum, assembly GCA_021234595.1. Lineage (NCBI taxonomy): Eukaryota > Metazoa > Arthropoda > Insecta > Diptera > Anthomyiidae > Delia > Delia radicum. The sequence continues at coordinate 119,923,219 of CM037852.1, forward strand.
GCTAAAACACCGACACCGATTTATAACAAAATTTAATTTGTAAAATTTTGAAATAAACCCTTTTATATTAAAAGACACATGCCACTATTGGAATCGTAGTTTAAAAATTTTCATATCGGTTTTGAGATAGGAGTGGCAGGCAATTAGCGTTATCATGAAAAGGTAGTGTTTTTGCCAACCATGGTATTTAGAGATTTCACGCAAAACATGTTTTTTTTTATTATTTATTTTCAATTTATAACGAGCTTTCAACCTCCGTATATTTACAAAAATAAAGCAAATCAAACATATTAGCTAGGTTGATTCTAGTATTTCGATCTGGCTAAAGATCTCATCAGAACCCGAAGTTTTAGAAAAGCTAGAGCGTCCATAATGGGCAGAACTTAAACAAAAAAAACTATTAATCATCAATTTTGCTCCATTATTGTCTTCTTAGTAATCAAGCACGTGGTTAGGTCTTTTACTAACAAGCATCATGACGTTACAAAACGTTGAAGATCAAAAATGTTCTATTTATATAAAAAAGTTTTAATGTTTACTCTGGCTTAAATAATATTTTTTACAGTTATATTAGTTTTTTGTTTTTATATACATCGAGATTATTTTTATGTTATTTTCAATTTATAACGAGCTTTCAACCTCCGTATATTTACAAAAATAAAGCAAATCAAACATATTAGCTAGGTTGATACTAGTATTTCGATCTGGCTAAAGATCTTATCAGAACCCGAAGTTTTAGAAAAGCTAGAGCCTCCATAATAGGCAGAACTTTAACAAAAAAACTTATTAATCATCAAATTTGCTCTTTTGATTTTTATATACATATATTATAAATATACACCTATATTTTGAAATTTTAACAGTTTGGGCAATTTACAATGTAAATTTATACATTTTGTAAGCACCAATCTACACATAAAGGGTGTAATTTTTCCACGTACACACATAAAGTAAATTTACCCAATTTAAAGTAGGAGTACAGTTTCATTCCATAAATAGAGTAAATTTCAACAAAAATTTATAAGAGTGTAACAAAGTTTGTAGATAAAGGTTATATTTACTTAAAATATTTATTTGTTAATTTGTTGATAATACAAATATAAAGCAATTTAGGTTATTTGCAGATAATAATTAATAATTTTGTTAATAAATGGTAATAAAGGAAATGATAATTGCAGTGGTATTGTTTAGACAGGTATTCAAAAAACGTAACCTACAGTATTTTGGTGACCTAAAAGTTTACATTTTCGATTATATGAATTTCTTTCAATATTGATTTTTGGATTACACAACGCTACAAAATTGACCACTTAAATCGAAAACAAGAGTACCAAGCATTGATTTTAAATATTTCGAACACAATGATTTTAATGGCGTAACCAGTTTCTTCACTTATGGGCCAGATTTTTCGCAAAATTTTCAATAAGTTTTGCATGTTTTAACGCAGTTGTAATACATGAAATTTTAAAAACTAAATAACTTATGTTAGTTTTGTAGGGTAGGTACATTAAAGACCTTTATTAATATGAGGTATCACATATTTGTATGAATTTTAAAATAAAATTTGAAATTATTTTTTAGACATTCACTTTAATGAAAGTGTTTGTTAAAATAACTTTCGCAAATATTAGCTTTTTTGGCTGAATTTTGAAACTTTAAGCTAATTACATATTATAATAAAATATTAATTCATAGGTCGTCCTTTTTCACTATGCTATCATATAATTTTTAGACATATTTCAGGTTTTGCACATGAAACGCACTTTCTTTTTTTTACACGAATTTATTGGTCAGATTTGTCTCTTAGCTTATGTACAAAAATGCTTGAATCATTTGCGAAATTTTATGACAAATTTTGAAAATATAGTAAAATATAGTAAAAACTGAGAAAAACCGCGAATTTACTTGTTAATGCTGCACATTTATTAACCAAATTTGATACCCTAATGATAATGAAGGTCTTTCATGTATTTACACTCTCATAAAAATTCGAAAATTTCATCCAACCGAATTCATTCGGTTCCTGTAACCTCGTAAATTTGGCTGTTCCAACCGAATTCAACTGTGACAAACCGAAGTCGGTTACACCAACCAAATTCTGTTATGACATCTGAATTTTTGAGGTTGTAACTGAATCAAATCGGTTAAAAAAAATTAGTTAACACAACCAAATTTGTTATGTTAGTGTACCATAAATAAATAAGATAAAATATTTGATTTTTAAAATTGTATCTATAAACACATGCTTTTTCGAAAAAGCTGGCCTAGAAGTGAAAAAAACTGGGAGCACCATTAAAACCAGCGTGACCGAAATATTTATGATCAATGGTCGTAACTCTTGTTTTATTTTTAAGTTGCGCAGTGTTATTTTGTTGCTTTAGTTATATTTTCCCATCGTTATTCTGGTTATAATGCGACAATTTTTATTTTATTAAACTGTATAATGTATATTTAATTTATTTATTCATAAATCATTTATAACAGTTATAGTTAATCATACACTCAAAAAAGTTTTGCTGTTATTTTATGATAAAAAATACACTCAAAAATAAATTTCCTTAATAAAAAAAAAAAATTAAAGTTCATTGTTTTTATATTTTTTATAATTGAATTATTTTTAATTATTTAACAAGAAAAATTAGGAAAATTTTATTTTTCAATTAAAGCCTGATTCCTTTCCAACGAGCTATCACTCGTTGCGATCGCTTTAGTGGTTTTTTTTTAAAACAACTTTCAATGAGGTCCCTTATGAAGAATTCTTCAATTTTGTCACATGACAGTGGTGCCACCACTAAACCAGTCACTATAAAAAAAAAAAATATGTAGGTACATTATTTTTTGCTGGGCAATCGATTGAGACTATTTATTTTAAAATCGGAGAGGGGTCGTCCAAAAATTTGCCAATTTTGATCGTTTTCATATGGAATTGCTCTATGGCAACACATATAATTTAATGTCTCTATATAATGGTCCATATATAATCACATTTGAGATTTTAAAAAATATTAAAAGAGTGGGTCCTTATTATTTTTCTATATAATTTTGTATGGAGCAATATATGGCTTTATCAAAAATGAAAAAGAAAAAAATAGTTTTATTATTGGTTCATATGTAGTTATATATAATTATGTGAACATATATGTTGAATTATATATGAGCACATATATAACTCTATATTGTATAATAGTAATATATAATTAGTTATATTAAGTTCAATTATATACAGGATCATAAAAGATTATATATTGCTATATGTTGCTATATATACCCACATATACAAATTTTTAAAACGACACAAAGCTATACACAGTTAGATACGTATATTTATGCTATAACATAAATGTTTATATGATTATATGATTATATAAATATTTATATTGAAACATTTAATTGCATCAAGTTGTATCTAAATATATAAAAAATTTTTACTTGGGAAAAAATAAATAAAAATCATTTTGAGATATTACAAATCAAGGACATTTTTAATTTTTTTTATCCTTTTTTTTTGAAAAAGATTTATTTTTAATTAAAACCGTTTCCATAATGTTATATTATAAGCTATATAAGATTTATTATGAGACTAAGTTCACAACAACTTCATGACGCGTTCAATAGATATGATGTTTTGAACATCATGTATTTTACTAAAAAGTCTGCGATAAACCAAACTGCGATAAACCACGAAGTACAACGAATTTGAGAAAAACTAGAAATTTTAGACTTTGTAAGATTCAAGAGAATACATACACCAAATTTTGTGAAAATCGAGAGAGATGAATACGAAAAATCCATCTTTTGTGTCTACGTTTTCCATTTTCACCCAGAGTACTAAACACTGAAATCCATAGCGACATTTTTATATTTTTGCCTACCCGAGTAAAAATAATTATAATCTTATATAATGTGATCCAGTTTTGTAATATTTAATGTAGTTAAGTATGACTTCATGTATAGTAAGATACAACTTTACTTGCCACTGCAAAAACGGCATTGTATCTTATATTATATATGTTATTATATTATAAAGTGTGTTTTCATACAGGTATAGAACTTTAAGTTGGCAACACTTTTTTAACTGGCGGCCATTTTGTCAGCTGTTAAGTGATTTATGTTTAGTTTGGTTTGGCATTTCAACATAAATAGACTGACGCCTAAAAAACGCTTCTAAATTGTGTAAATTTAATTTGAAAATCATGGTTCTGTTCGAAATACGTATAGCGGACTACGTCCATTTTACGGTCAACATAATCGTCCATCAAAGTAATTAATTCGATTGACTATGGATCGTTTTCGCACCACGTTTACTCTAAATGATAATATGCATCCACAGAGACGTCGTAGTGCGTACAGAAGAAGTCATTGCTGCTGTAGAGCGTAGTGTAGAGGAAGACCATATGTAAGAAGTCATATTTAAATAATAATGCCAGAAGATTATCTTTCGAATAAAGCTAATTTCATGTCAATTTAAAACATTCATCTTTGTTTTATTTAATTTCAAAGTTCTATACCTCTATAAAAACACCCTTTATATGTTTTACCATACATTATTATTACATAACTGGATTGGCAGAATTAAATTAATATATGGGCTTAAATAAACAAAACAATATATTGCCCCATTAAAAAAAATAAATAAATAAAAAAAAAAAAATTAATTTATAACGAGCTTTCATCCTCTGTATATTTAAAAATAAAGCAAATCAAACATATTAGCTAGGTTGATACTAGCATTTTGATTTGGCTAAAGATCTCATCAGATGCCGAAGTTTTAGAAAAAACCTATTAATTTTATGTTGCAGAAAAGCAAAGTTTTTATTTTGAAATCCATAACATTCTACTCAAAATTTTAACATAAACTCGAAAATTTTGATTGAAAATATGTATTAAAATTATCTTAAATAAACATGACAATTTAAAATATCAAACTCCAAAGAAAATTTTAGTTTGACATAAAAATGTTTTATTGTTAACTTTTAGTGACAGATGGTCCCGGGTTCAATTCCCGGTGACGACAACAACAATTTATAAAAATAATATATATGAATTTTCTATATGTATCGCTATGTATCGCAGCGCCCGCCTTCGGTATTCCCATAGCACTTTACAACCCGAAGGAAAATAATGAATCAGGGCTATGAATTAAAAAGCTGCAATAAGTTCGCCAATTCTCCATCAGTTGGCGAGCAACAACTGTTCTAAGACTTATCATCTCGCGCAATTACAGTGTTGCTATGTCTGAAGCCCTTTATCTTTCCCCACCTTTAACCTCTCTACTATCCCCTTTCCAAAGAAAGCAACACATTAATTAAGCATTTCCTGAGTATTGCTGCTCTTTAAAAAAAAAGTTAAATATTAATTGGCCTCGTAATAATTGGGCCATAATATCTAGCCAGACCACCAGTCTAAAGGCGTTAAATCGCATGATCTAGGCTGCCAATTGACCGGCCCCAAAACGTGAAATAAACTGTTCACCAAGCTGAGCTGCCAAAAATAGCGTTGCCAAAATCAACCTTTTTAAGGCTACAAAATCACCTTTTATAAGGCTATATCAAATTTGATATATTTCTTTGTTGCATCATATTAATTTTTTTTAATCGGGTGGTTTTTGAATGCAAATCAAAAATTTAAAAATCCTTATATTTTAGGGACTAAAACCTATCACCGTACCAACTGAAATTAATATGCTACTGGACAAGTTAGAAGTAGGTAGTGTCAAGGTATGACCGTTTATGATTTATGTGATATGCAACAGAACCAGTGAAAAAAAAATTATCACGTGACTGGTGTAGGTGTACGTATCGTAGAAGTGGAGAAAAATTGTTGCAGGAAAGCTGGTCACATATTAAGCGCAATGTGTTCTGTTAAGGGGTTGTTTGAGTGGAATAGTTTTGTAAAGTAAAACACACTGGTCTAAGGGGTACATGTAGCCGGGCATGAGAAAAGTAATTAGCAAGTAACCTGTCACTTTTTATTCAGTGTGTGCCATATTATGTACGGGTTGCTAAATAGCCCGTCCGGAACCAGTCACTGCACTTATTCAAACCACCTGTTCAAAAAACCTTCAAAAAGGCACAACAAAAATCAATTTTAAAATTAGTTTATTTTGTCTACACCCAACAATAAAATTTAACACTAAATTCATTATAACAATTTATATTTGAAAAAGTACATAAACTAGACAAGAAGTGCGGATGTTAAAAATACAGATTTTTTGCAGTTTTATCTTTATTTGCTAACATTGGTATTAACAAACAATTTCTACTAAGTTTTATGTTCCAAGACTTCTAAAAAGCACTTCATGAACATTTTAATTTTGTATGCTGCATTATAATTCTAGTTTACAATAATATATTTATCAAAAGAAGCAGCTGCAACAATTCAGCATAAATTTAATGTATAACTTGTAAAGATGAGTAACAAAGTATATACTCAGTTTCAATTTTGTTCCCAAAGAAACTCTTAAAAATCGTCACTTAGATTAGATCAGAAGGCACTATGCACCGCGATCAATGTAGGTCTTTTGTGCTGCCTAAAATTACCTACAGATTTAAGCTACCTATAAAGCCAATTATGCTATTAGGCAAAATGTTCGCGATGTCGGAAGGCGAAATGAAGCGATCAGCTAGAAACCTAAGTCTCCTATAACAAAGCCTGGGACATTCGCAGAGAACATGCTCCGAGGTCTCAGACACCATCTCACAAAACCTACACATATCCATGTCCGATTGACCCTTCCTGTGCAGATGGTATCTGAGATTACAGTGTCCATTTAAGTACGACGCCAGGATCCTCAAACCCGCCCTTTCAAGCGACAAGAGTCGCCTCGACCCCCTACTGGAAAAAGAGATCAATCTCTTAGCCTGACGCTGACCAGGAGAGTTTTCCCAGTAACCAGAGAATTCAGACTCTCTCCATGCCCTGAGCCTTTCCCTAACATACCCCGCAGGTATTCCACAGAATGGTTCAGGAACAATAAAGGGCCTTCGGGCCCCTCGGTTGGCAAGACAATCTGCCCTCTCGTTGCCCTCATGACCAGGAATCCACCCCAAGGTTAGAGAGTTGCCCCTACCGAGCCTATTGAGAGTCTGATTGCATTCCATGACAAACCCAGACGACACCTTATAAGCCATTAAGGCCCTTAGTGCAGCCTGACTGTCAGAAAGAATGTAGATGCGAGATCTGACCGTTCCCCTTCGCAGGCAAATATCGTCACTTACTTGCACATAAAAAATCGTTATCAAAAATCTTGTAAAATATCTAACCAAGATATTGCGAAATCAATATGCAGAAATTTTTAAATTTTAGTTTATATTCTTGTAAAGTGTTTCAAGTTTTTGAATAAGTTGTGCTAAAAATCATATTCTGGTGATTGTTTTTATTTATGGGTAAAATCACCATTCACTAGAAAATTCGCCAGTCGGCTTTTCAAAACTTAAATTGCCAAACGAGTTTTAAGATCGCGACGTTTGGCGAGAAATCGCCATATCTGACAAACTTGGTCACTGTCTAAACAGTTCCGTATTCAGTTATTTTAAGCCAGTGATGTGTTACATCTTCATTCCTACTGTCACAAAGTCGGTACATAACAAATTCCTTCAGTGTTGTGTCCACTTGGTAGCAGTCAAGTAACTGCATCCTTTGGTACTAATTGACATGTTTTCATCCACTGCTAACGGTTTTGAACCAGTTCAATGACCAGTAGCAACTTCAACTGCAACGACCCTAGTTGCTTCAGTACACTATGATGTTATGTTACTTTTTCTCCAGTTACATGATATACCTGGTATCAAATTGTCAATGTTTTGTCACCATAACTAAAGTCACGTGATTGGACATTTCACCCAAATTAACACTTTTTGGTGCACCACAATTTTGGTCTCACTAGTTTCGTGACGTGCTCTCCAATCATATATCACAGAACTACCACGTTGGATCAATCGACCTTTCATTTCCGGCAGGGAATCAATGAGATATTAACACTGGTCATAAGTCATGAATATCAACCACAAGTAGATTTTTCATACCTGAATTTTAAAAAAATCAAAACAACTGCTAGTTTTTAACAGTAATTCTAAAAAAATCAAAATATAAATTTATTGGTAATTCTAACCAACAGTTTTCTTTGACTGCATGATTATAAATATATAATTTATTATTATTTCAATAAATAAATGTATTATTCAATACTTTATTTCATATAAAATTATAACGATGGCTTAATGTAAAAGGCCCTAACATGTCTTTTTACTACTTTACCAGAAAAACCTAATCAAATCTAAAAAATTTTGTAAATAAAATAAAAAGAATACAGTCAAACATTTTTTATCTCCACTTTTTTTAAAGGTTTTAACATTTTTTTTTATCAAATAAAAAGAATATTAAAACCTTTAAAAAACATTGGATATAGAATGAAATTTTTTTATTTGTATAAATTTGTAATAAAAAAAAATCAAATTAGGGGCTTTCTCCATTATTTTGATATGCATTTTTTCTAAATAATTCATAAATCATTAAATATTCATTTATAATTTACAAACAACCAAACATATTGTTCGATGATACACCCACGGAAAAAACTTCATTGATTTTCGTCCAATGTAACACTTCATAGCTGTTACACTTCATAACTGTTAAGGTCTCTAACTCTAACCAACAGTTTTCTTTGACTACATGATTATAAATATATAATTTATTATTATTTCAATAAATAAATGTATTATTCAATACTTTATTTCATATAAAATTATAACGATGGCTTAATGTAAAAGGCACTAACATGTATTTTTACTGGGTGTCCCAAGAAGAGCGCAATTTTTAAATTTTAAATAAAACACAGATATTTAAAAAAAAATCGTGAAACTTTATTATATCGTAAAGTAGACAGAATGAGGTTATGTATGGAACAATATATCGTGCAGATGGCCGCCGCGGCTTTGCTGGCATGCACGCGATCTTTTAATGAAATTTTCAATGACCGTTTTGCATGAATGCTGCGGTATTTCATTAATGCAGCGTCCAATTTCCTCTTTTAAGGCTTGAGTCGTCGTCGGCTTATTCGCGTAAACCATCGACTTCAAAAAAACCCCAAAGAAAAAAATCTAGTGGTGCTAAATCGCACGATCTAGGCGGCCAATTCTGATCTCCAAAACGCGAAATAACACGACCGGGAAATGACTGATGCAGCAATTGAATTGTTTCTCTGGCTGTATGACATGTGGCGCCGTCTTGTTGGAACCACATGCCCTCCACATTCATTTCTTCAATTCTAGGCAAGAAAAAACTGGTTATCATTTCACGATACCGAACACCATTGACTGTTTGCGCTTGACCTGCCTCATTTTCATAAAAAAAAGACCAATGATTCCTCCAGCCCAAAAACCACACCACACAGTGACACGTTGAGGATGCATTTGCTTCTCGTGAATCACTCGAGGATTTTCCTCACCCCAAATGCGACAATTCTGCCTATTGACGAAGCCATCAAGATAAAAATGGGCCTCGTCACTGAAGATGATTTTATCGGCAAAATCAACATTTTCATGTTGTCATGTTAGTAAAACAATTTCACAATGAGAATGCGTTGTTCATTCGTGTAGCGCTCCATTTTTACTAACCTTGTACCTTCTACTAGCAAACAATAACAATTGTTCAAATGTCAAACAATGACACTTCGAATGTTGCCAGATTTAAAAATTGCGTTCTTCTTGGGACACCCTTTACTTTACCAGAAAAACCTAATCAAATCTAAAAAATTTTGTCTGAAGTTTTTAAAGGTTTTAATATTTTTTTATTAAATAAAAAGCATATTAAAACCTTTAAAAAAATTGGATATAGAAAATTAAACACATTTTGTCTAAATTTTTTTATTTGTCTAAATTTTTTTATTTGTCTGAATTTGTAATAAAAAAAATCCAATTAGGGCATTTCTCCATTATTTTTATATTCATTTTTTCTAAATAATTCATAAATCATTAAGTATTCATGTAAAATTTACAAACAACCAAACATAGTGTTCGATGATACACTCAGGGAAAAAACTTCATTGATTTTCTTAAAATGTAACACTTCATAAATATAATGAAGTTGTTTCATAAAAGTTTAAATTAAAGACAAGCTTAATCATATTTATGAAAGGATTCAAAAATATGAAGAAGTTTCATAGCTTTTCATGAAATATTTCATAAATGTTATTAGACGATTTATTAATATTACGAGTATGAAGTAGATTCATAAATTTTTATGAAATAAAACATTTTCTTTGGTAGCGTACAAACACAATAAATGCTACAGCCAATGACGAAAATTAATTTTTAATATATTAATTTTAAAACCCAATATAACTGTAGTTTAGAATATATCAATTAAAACTCAGAATTTTTCAATTTAAATTAGAAACTATCAATTGATATTAATCTGTATTGAAATTAAAAAAAAAAAAAAATAAATTAATTTGGTCTTTAGAATTTCCGTTTCTACTGAAATTTAAAAAACTAAATTTATATTCACAAAATTCCATGCAACATTTAGAATACATAAGCTGATTTGAAATTCTGACTTTCAATTGATGTTATGATAGTTTCTAAATTTTAAATAAAAAAATTAAATTACTAACTATTTTTTTAACCCTCTAACTGGCAAACGATATTTTGCAACGAAATTCATATCATGTGCTCCACTCGAAAAACAAATAATAAGTTCTTCAACAAAATTGTCGTTGCCTAATTTAGGCGATATGAGCCAAAATATTTTAGGGTGCATTTTGAAAACTAAAGCATATAAAAAAGAAGTTTTGAACAAACATTATTTCTCTTACCAAGATATAACCACACTCCAAAAACTATTTATTTTCTGTTCCTATTTAAGAAGATATCACGATTTTCGATTTTTGGAAAAAGCGAAATTAGGCGAAAAAGTATTGAAACTTAAATAAAAAGACCTAACCACGTGCTTCATTACTAAGAAGACAAGAATGGAGCAAAATTGATTATTAATAGGTTTTTTGTTAAAGTTCTGACTATTATGGAGGCTCTAGCTTTTCTAAAACTTCGGGTTCTGATGAGATCTTTAGCCAGATCGAAATAATAGTATCAACCTAGCTAATATGTTTGATTTGCTTTATTTTTGTAAATATACGGAGGTTGAAAGCTCGTTATAAATTGAAAATTAAATTTATATTCTTTAAACTTTAAATCTTTGCTATTAATACTTAATGTCTTAATTCTTCCAAATTTCATAAAAATCCGCCTATTAGTTTATAGGTTAAGAGAAATCCTGTGAGTCCTTGGACTAAAGTAAAGCTTCAATATTACTTGTATTTTATTATAAAGAGTTTTTAGTCAACTTAAATTGGTTTTTTAGATTTTTAAAAACTATTTTTTTTTTGTTAAAAATAATTAGTTTTACAAATTTTACGAAATTTTAATTTAAAAGCTTTCTCGTTTCCAAACCGTGGACGGCACAGGAAAAAAATTTTCGCAAAATATTTAGCAAATTTAGCTTTCCATCGGAATATATTAATTCAATTGTATAAAACGCTCATTTGGCGCATTTGTGGTAAATTTTGTGAAGACTTTCCTGAGGCAGCCTTACTCTTTAGAGAGTTAATTTTAAATAAAAATTCTTAATTTCTATTGATGATTTCTGAATTTCAAATGTAAATATGAAAATAAAAAAAAAATATCTTCACACGGTCTATGAAACTTTTTTATGAAATCATGAAAATTTATTAAACATTTGACATACATTTTTATGAAACTCTTCATCATATCTATGATATCTTTATAAATATGAGGAATAAATGATGACAAAATATTAATGAAACAGTTTCATTAATATGAAGGAACTTTTTTTCCTGACTGTATATAAATGGCACTTTTTACATTATCCATATGAGTAAATGTCTGTTTTTGTCTGCAAAACAATTAAATCAACATTAGATAAATTCACAAATGACCCATTGATGTGGAAATGACATAATTTACACAATCACTAAAATCTCATCAATATGTTTTTGCCGCAATAATAGAATGGATTGAAATCTAATGATACATATCAATTGGTAATTATGAAGAGAAGATATTGATAGGATTGATTTCATACAAAGGGGAAACTGGGATAATTCGGGACTAGTTTTTTTTTCAGCTACTTAAAAGCACCTACCTCTATTGTTTTCAGTCTTTTGATAGATCCATTCCAAACAGTGGTTAGTGGTTTAGCTTCTCACTTAACCCAAAAAAACAAAACTATATTATTCGTTAGTTGGATTTTTGGATATGAGATAATTTGGGAAGTTGTGGGGTAATTTGAGACGTTGTGGGGACATTTGGGACTCCACAAAAAATATACTAAAATTAAAAAATAACAACAGTTTTAACGATAATTCTTGTATATTAGTTGATAACTAACGCGATAAATGAAATAGAACGAAAAGTGACAGAAAGAAATAAAACTACAAAATCAAATTAAATATGATAAACATACAGAAAAGTTCTTAATCTTCGTCCGAATATTCTAAGTTGTAATGAATGCAGCTATAAAAGCGGGCAGTTATTTTAGCACATTTTAAGTGAACATCCCCCTTCTATAAGTCGCAGTTCACTAATTTTTTCTAAAATTATGTAGGCACTACTTTTTTTTTTTTTTTTTTTTTTTAAATATTACAAAATATTATTTTTTTTCTGTAGACTTTTAAATTTGTCTACAGATTTTTTTTAAATAGGTTTTTCTGAAATAGGAAATATAGTGTTTTAAAACCTTTAACTCACTTTTTGTGGAGTATTTTTTTTTTTTTTTTTTGATAATACCTAATTTTAGACCACAGTTGGTATGTAATTGCAGACTTCTTTGTTTCGAATTTTTTTCGTGTGGTTTTTGTGAAAAACCAACATACCAGTACCGTTTTTCAAACAAACCCAACTTTTGATTTACTTATTGTTTGTGTTGTCAATCAGTTGGCATGTTTAAGAATTCCTTTTTTTTGTTTGTTTGCATTAATGTTTATATTTTAAGCACTAAAGTATGTGGAATATACACTAAACAAAGGACATGGTAAAATTGGTTGATATCGACTACAAAATGACATTTACCAATTTACAAACAAATACAAACAAACATAACCAAACATCAACAAACATAAAAAAACATAAACAACCATAAACAAAAATCAACAAACATCAACAATCACAAAAAAACATTAACAAACAAACATAAACAAACATAAACAAACATAAACAAACATAAACAAACATAAACAAACATAAACAAACATAAACAAACATAAACAAACATAAACAAACATAAACAAACATAAACAAACATAAACAAACATAAACAAACATAAACAAACATAAACAAACATAAACAAACATAAACAAACATAAACAAACATAACAAACATAACAAACATAAACAAACATAAACAAACATAAACAAACATAAACAAACATAAACAAACATAAACAAACATAAACAAACATAAACAAACATAAACAAACATAAACAAACATAAACAAACATAAACAAATATAAACAAACATAAACAAACATAAACAAACAAACATAAACAAACATAATTTGACTAGGATTGAACTTATTGTTAAAAGGATTGTGAGATTTGTGTATGGTGTTGGTCGTCGTGATCATGTTTCTGCGGCTGTGAAAAGATTTCTGGGTTGTTCATTTAATGACTACTTGCAGTCAAGAAATTTGTTATTCTTTTACAAGATAATGTACTTTGGAGTACCGTATTATTTATTTTCGAGATACACATTCACGAGATATACTACAACGCCACATATTGTTGAACACCTTATTTCATGTAGGATGTTTGCTGAATCTTTTATTATTAGAACTTGTAGTGATTGGAACTACTTACCATACCATGTGCAAAATTTCACTTCAACACCTGGTTGTTTTAGGCACATGCTTTTAGCTTACTTCCGAAGTAATTCATAGTTGTATCGTTGTGTTTGGCTCTTATTATTAAAAGTTGTGATCGATAGGGACTTAATGTATAATGACGTTGTTTGTGCCTCATATCCAATATCCAAACAATTTAAAATTTAAATTTAAAGCATAGGATTTGAAACATTAGATACTTTTTCTTTTCTTTTTTTTTATATAATCCTGTCTTAGGGATTTTTTATATATACGGCTATTTATATATAACATTAGAAATTTTATAAATATTTATATGAATGTTCTTTAGCCTAAGTGGCTTATTGCGTTGCAAATAAATAAAATTAAATTAAAAAAAAAAAAAAACAAATAAATAAAGAAATGCACACTTCTGAAAATAAAGATTAACATGTTTCATGATGGCTTCTAAAATATTTCGGCTCTAACGAAAACAAAAGCCTATAAAAACACTATTTTCTGTGAATTAAAAATTTGTTAAGGCTCCTTTTGTCAAAAAATTGGTCAAATATAAAAAATATTTAAAAAATTATACGATTTTGCATTAAAAAATTATTAAAAACAGCTCCTCGACTCGAGATAATAAGATTTTTATGTAATTTCTTTGATGTTTTTGAATGCAAGTTTTTTTAAAACTTAAAAAAATCTAACTTTTTTCATTTTGAATACATATTTGAAAAGTGTTGACATCTTCATGTTCAAGGATGTTTTCAGGATTCTCTAAGGAACTAGAACTAGCGTTTCTAAAACTTTGGCACCTGATCAGATCATCTTTAGCCAGTTCGAAATACTAATATCAACCTAGCTAATATGTTTCAGTTGCTTGTAATGTTAAATTAAAAATAACATAAAAATAATCTCGATGTATATATATAAAAACTAATAAAATTTTTATTTTTTAGATTAATGACAGCAGCTAATAGATTTTTTTCTACATAACGCGTAAACTAGATACTTCGACGAATAATATCAAACATGCAAACCCATTTAATATTTCCTCAAATATTTGCAAAACAAATTTAAATTTTGGACTAAATACAATATTTGTTTTTAATATGAAACATTAGGTTTTATTAAATAAAAAATATAGTAGTTTTGTATTAAAAACTGAATTTTATATACAAAATTTATGCGAAGAATAACTACAACAGTGCAAGTAAAGCCCAATCAGTTACCAAAATTATTAGAGGATTTCGAAAACATTTTCACGATGTATTTTTGTAACAAATTTTTAATTAATAAAAAATAGTGTTTTTTGAGATTTTTTAAAAACGGTTTAGGTCACGGGATGTTATCGCTGTAGCCGAAAATTTTTTGGAGTAATCATTAAACATGTTAATCCTTATATTCTGAGGATGCATCATGCACTTATTTCATGGAGTCACTTTAATATAGATGTTTTTGCAAAACAATTGTTAACTAGTGTATATTTTTAATACAGTTATATTAGTTTTTTGTTTTTATATACATTGAGATTATTTTTATGTTATTTTCAATTTATAACGAGCTTTCAACCTCCGTATATTTACAAAAATAAAGCAAATCAAACATATTAGCTAGGTTGATACTGGTGTTTCGATCTGGCTAAAGATCTCATTAGAACCCGATGTTTTAGAAAAGCTAGAGCCTCCATAATGGGCAGAAAAACCTATTAATCATTAATTTTGCATCATTCTTGTCTTCTTAGTAATCAAGCACGTGGTTATGTCTTTTCCTAACAAGCACCATACAGTTACTAAACTTTGAAGACCAAAAATGTTCTATTTATATAAAAAATTTTTGGTGTGTACTCTGGCTCAAGTAATATATTTTATTTAGTGCATGAAACTCCTTGCGCTAATAATTAATAATGAACTGAACTACACTCAGGGAACTTCTGCTTTAAAAATATGTAGTTCTTTGGGTTGTAATACAGTTTTTTTATTTTTAATGTAAATGTCAGTCATTTGTAGAACAAATTAAATATTTGACTAACCTTGTAGTTCATTTAAAAAACAACCCACTTAAAATGACTGTTTTATGATTTTACATTAATTTTTTAAAATTGTTTTTTGTTATTTAAAAAAAAAAAAAAAAAAAAAATGTTTGTTTATTTTTTACTGCATATGTGGTTCATAGTTTTACTACAATTGTGGTTCATATTTTAAACAGTAAAAAACAAATGACAATGTTAGTTGAATTTACTGTAATGTAAGTCGTACTTTCTTTAAATGAAATTTCATTTGTTTTCAACTACATTTGCAGTGGTCTTTACCTACATAGTATTCTAAGTGTAGATTTTAATTATACTAAAGTCAATTAGGAAACCGTAAACAAATCATCAGAAGGAATTGTAAATCTTTGCTTCTTACTTTTCTTCTTTGTATAATATATTTTTAATTTAATAATGCCTTGATTTTGACATTTGCAAAAAATACCAAATATTTGTCATAAAAATATTCTAACAAATGTTTTTCTATGACTGCTATATTTGTTTTGAAATTATTTATTAAATTCCTGGAAAGTGATATCGTAGAAGTGGTCCATGTTTTGTATTTTATATTTCCAACACATGTTCTGCAATTACATTCATAAAGTAGTATTTTGTATTGTTTTTTTTTTTGCTACAGGTTTTATTTATATTCTTATTTGTGGATGTCAAGAATATATCACATGTGGTCTGGAATTAGGTATTGACAAAACACTATATTTGCGATTTCAGAAAAACACAGGCCTACACAATGTTAGAGAGACCAAGACACTATATACATTCCTAAAGGAATGGTTATATGTGCGCCCCGGTAGGCTAGTTGGTAGCGTGCTGGATTATCAGTGCGGGGGTCGTGGGTTCGATTCCCACCAGAGGCACTGGTCTGTTTTCTTACACTCAAATAAAAAAGTCTGTAAAAGTTACACAAAAATCTGTAATTGTTACAGATTATTTTTTGCATATTTTAGGAAAGCAGATCATTTTGTTAAGTTAAGCAAAACGTGACTGTGAAAGTGTAAAGTAAAAATAGTAAAAAAAATTAGCAAAAATTACTAAAATTTAGTAAAATTATTAGTTAAAACTCTTTCTTAAAGGAAATCTATTTCCTAAAATCTACCAAATTTTGCACTAAACATAAGTGATATATAATAAAAAAAGAAAATTATAACTAAAATTAATTTACTTTGCACGGTACGTCTGAGTGAATTTAAATAACAATTGCGTGTTACTTCAATCTGAAAACGGATTCTATATGGTCTAAAACCCATTTTCCAACAAAAAACGAAATAAATCTAGGTGGCGTTTTTTTCGTGGCCAATCAAGATTTTAAAAATTTTGCCTGTCTTTAGTTTAGGGGCACCTTACCGAATTTGATAAAAAAAAAATTAGACACGATTTCGATACGTGAGCAGTGTATGAAAAAACAATAAAAATACTACCTTTATGGAGACAAAAATGTAGGTGGCGCTTTTTTTCACGACCAAGCAAAATTTCTGAAAATTTAGCTTAGGGACACCTCACCAATTTTGAGAAAAAAATTTAGCAACAATTCACATTTAGCAACATACACGCAAACGCAAGCATTAAAAGCCAATTTTTTTGGTTTAAATTTTTAAAAATATTATTTTTTAAATTGAAAGTGAAATAACACGCTCCCATCAATGGAAAATAAGCTTCCAAATGATATATAATTTGTCCTGAACATATAAGAAATTTTAGATATAATTTAAACTTAAACACTTTTAAAAACTGAATTTAATTTTTATATTAACTACAATTGGTCTCTAGCTCAAGCATTTTTATTTTGTTTAATTAAAACTAAAAGGTCGAATAAATACAGTTTTAAACTCTTCGCGATATTTATGAAAACTTCGTACTTATGATGAAAAACTTATCACAAACGATTTATAAAACATTATTTATCAATATGATGAAACTTTTAACTGCACTCAGAGTTAATATTTAGTTAAGTGCATAAATAAAGTTCAAGATTTTTCACTATCTTGTGAAAAGTTTTGAACTTTAGCTTTAAAAAGTACATTATTAATAATTTTTTTGCTAAATCTCAAATCGGGTTTTAAAAGTTAGTGAAATTAAATTAGTTAAATTTGCGACCAAAATTAGTAAAAAATTTTGTAAATTGTAAGATAAGAAAAGCAAAAAATTTTACTAAAAAATAACTTTATATTAAAAATTAGTAAAGGGTCCGCCATCTAACGCTTTTTTTTCCAATTATTGCTTATTTCGTGAATGGTAACACTTAGCTCATGTCTGATTTGACAGATAATTAGTTTTATCCTTCCGCTGAACGAATATGGTTGTGTATACGCTTGAACAACGCTGGGAAATATTGCGACATTACTTTGAAAATCATGGTAATGTTGCAGAATGTCAATGGTCAGTCAATGGCGATCGTTATCGGGCCATGTTGAACGAATTTTTGTTCACAAAAATTGGAGAGAAGGATATTGGCAACATTTGGTTTCAACAGGACGGCGCACTGTGGTCAATATTTTGAGATAGCGGCCAAAACTCCTTTTGGTTTTTGTTCTCCGATTTTAAAGTTATTAGACTCATATGAAAGTAGACAGTAGTAAACCTCGGGAGCCAAAAAATTAGAACTCCATTTCAACTATTTCACTGAGAACAGGGTGGTCCAAAATGGGCTTTTTCAGAATTTAGTAAATTTATGATATTTTTAGTTAATTTTTAAAGTTTAAATGATCATAACTTTTTTGTTTTTAAGATTTTTGGACGAAATAAATTTTTCCTATTACTGGTAAAAAAATTGAAGCTCTACTGTTTTCAGAACAATTTAAATATTTTTTTTAAAAAAGGTCAAATTTCTCGGAAATTTCCTACTTCATATAGCACAACTCCTGTGAGTCAAGCTGAGTCAAAACACAAATTTACTATTTTGTAGTCCTAACTCTCCCCTACATTCCTATGTATACATGTCCATGCATCGGGACTGCACTTTTTGAGCTACAGCAATTTTTCTGACCCAAGGTAAGATATTCGGTACAAATGCACGTCATATTTTTTGAGAAGTTATTTGTATGTGAAAGTGGCTATTATGCATATATTTTGATGAAATTTTGTACAAGAGTTCTTATTGACCCAAAAAATAATTCTGTTGAAATTAGGAGAAGTTGACCCATATTTGGACCTAGTCCACATAGAAGGGTGTATCAAAATTTTGACAAAAATGACAATAGAACTCTCAAATTATGTGGTATCTGGCAATTCATTTGGAAAAGGTAAAAAATGATTTTATTGCCATCTAATATTACATAACTTAAATACCTGAAAATTGCAAATAAATTTAAAACCAATGGAAATAACTGGTAAAACCAAGTACCTGTTATATTATTACCAGTACCTGTTAACTCTCAAATTATGTGGTATCTAGCAATTCATTTGGAAAAGGTAAAAAAGATTTTATTGCCATCTAATATTACACAACTTAAATATTTGAATTTAATGACCAATGCATCGAAGTTAACTTTAAAATGTCACTTACAATGATCGATGGAAAAGTTGCACAAGCTTTAACCGAAACAAAGTCTTCGTCAAGCTGCACCATATGCCAAAAACATCAAGTCAATTGAGCCAACCACCAACACAAGACGATAGTTTTAATGAAGCATATGAATTTGGAATGTCACCTCTTCATGCTAGAATTCGTTTTATGGAGCATATTCTTAAATTGGGATACGATTTGGAATTTGGCCCATTAGGCGAAACAGTGAGAAACAACAAAGAAAATTTGGAAAAAGAAAACAAAAAAAAAGATATTCAAGAAAAATACCGTGAGATAGACCTTATAATTGACCAGCCAAAGCAAGGAGAAGGTAATTCTAATGATGGAAACACGGCAAGGAGATTTTTTTCCGATCCAGAAACTGCAGCTTCTATAACTGGAGTAGATTATGATTTAATACGACGATTCCAAATCATATTAGAAGTTATAGCATGTAGCAAAAAGATAGATGCAAAAAAATTTGGTCAGTATGCTAATGAGACAGCAACTCTTTATAACCAAAAATATTCTTGGAGACATATGCCAACCACAGTTCACAAAATTTTGTTCCATGGGGAACAAATAATTCAGCACAATATGCTTCCAATTGGAGATCTCTCAGAAGAAGCGCAAGAAAAAAGAAACAAAGACTACAGATTCTTTCGCGAGTACAATACAAGAAAAATTTCCAGATATTGTACTAATGAAGATCTTATTAATATTTTTTTGTGCACATCAGACCCATATATGTCCAGTATTCGACAAAAATGGAAATCAACCTCATTAGAGTTAGATGAAGAAGCTAAACAACTACTGCAAAATGAAAATCAAAGCTATTTGGAAGAAATTTTTACTAATATTGTTTAATTAATACTAGTTTAAAGATTATAATTTGTTTTTAATTTTAGTATAAATTTTTATTAATACATTTAAATAAAATATATGTGCACTTTAAATCAATAGTAAAAGTTTACTTAAAATTTTATCGATGTTGTGTTCTGTATATAATATATCCAAATGGTATTGATATTGTTGGGAATTTCAGTGTTATTTTTCAGTTTAATCCTCACAAGAATTAGCTTTCTTCCAAAAACCAACCTTTGGCCCCTGTGAATATTAAGACTAAATAAATGTCAGGGGCCAAATGTTGGCATTTTCTGACCAAAATTAAGTTTGGGAATAATAAATAAGTATTGGTTGTAAAATACGATTGAAGAAAATAAGAAATTATAAAAAAAATACCTATTTAAAATGTCAAAATATTCAACTTTTACATGGAAACTCAACAAAAAATTAAAATGCATTTTTAACTCCACATTACTTACGTTCCTATCAGTCGATTTTTACATTTGAACACGCAAATTGAAGCTTAAAGTCCCTCCTATTGAACAAAACAAATTGCGTAAAAAAATACCAATCCGGTCAAAAGTTATAGAGTTTTGACTGCTATCTCGCGAAATTGACCACTGTGCGGCGCTACGTTCCACACAGCCGAAGCTACACTCGATGTTTTGCGAACTGTTTTTGAAGATCGTATTATCAGTAGCAGAGCTGATGTCGTTTGGCCACCTCGGAGCTGCGATTTGACACCGTTGGACTATTATTTGTGGGGTGCCGTCAAAGATAAGTT
Organism: Delia radicum; assembly: GCA_021234595.1. Classification (NCBI taxonomy): domain Eukaryota; kingdom Metazoa; phylum Arthropoda; class Insecta; order Diptera; family Anthomyiidae; genus Delia; species Delia radicum. The sequence continues at coordinate 119,944,255 of CM037852.1, forward strand.
TTACGCCAACAAGCCAGAGACAATTGATGCTTTAAAGGACAATATTCGTGAAGCCATTGGTGAAATACAGCTGCACACAATCGATAATGTGCTTAAAAATTGGACCGATCGTGTAGGCTACTGCATGGCCGAGGCAGCCATTTGAATGAAATTATTTTCCATTATTAATCGGAAGGATTGTACTTTCAAATAAAAAAAGAAATTTGAGAAAATATTCAGTAGTTTTTTTTTATAGCATTTTCAAAAAAAAAAGTTATTTGGCGGACCCGTTATAATAAAGTAAAGTAGTTCTAGTTATTTGTACACAAACTTTTTTTATTGAGTGAATTTTTTCTTTAAGACATCGTCCGTTGTATTCGTAGCGAAAATACTTAGTTTAAATATTTTAACTAAAGATTTTTTTTTTTAATATATTAGAAAGATTAAACCTGCGGTTTGAAAACAATAGCGACAAATATCAGAAGACATAATAAAATTTGTAAAAGAGTCATAACACGGGATGCTATAACGTGCCGAGTATAGCATAGTTTAGTTCTTCTAAAGTCTATGTTCCGATATTTCGAAAACCTGATAAGATATTGGAAAGGTTATGCCTGAGTTTTGCATACAATAGGGTTGAATTTAAAAAGTCATAAAACTCGCAGATTTTTTTTTTTAAATAGGTTTTTCTGAAATAAGAAATATAGTGTTTTAAAACCTTTAACTCACTTTTTGTGGAGTATTATTTTTTTTTTTTTTGCTAATACCTAATTTTAGATCACATGTGGTATGTAATTGCTGATTTCTTTGTTTCGGATTTTTTTCGTTTGGTTTTTGTGAAAAACCAACATACCAGTACCGTTTTTCAAACAAACCCAACTTTTGATTTACTTATTGTTTGTGTTGTCAGTCAGTTGGTATGTTTAAGAATTCCTTTTTTTGTTTGTTTGTTTGCATTTATGTTTATATTTAACGCAAAAAAGTATGTAGAATACACAATAAACAAAGGACATGGAAAAATTGGTTGATATCGACTATACAATTACCTTTACCAATTTACTTAATGTGGCAGGGAAAAAAATTCTAATAGATAATATCAGTTTACCGAACACCAGAAATTATTATCTTGATTATGCATTCAGGTTCTCTCAGAACAATTTTGCGATGAAAATCAAAATCTTCGATAGGGCACTTTTTGATAAAATTAAAATTTTCGTATTTTGTCGAAAATTATTCTAGATAAAAAAACCCCTTAGACCAAAATGATCAAAAGACATGTCGTAATTTAAAATGTACATTGAGGGGTCACGCCCCTTTTAATGTGGGCCGGTCATCAAAGTTGGCAATGTTTTTAGCGATTATTTTGGAAATTACTTATCGGATTCAGATAAAACTTGAATCGTTGGAAGGTTTGTTAAACTACCTTCAATATTATATATAAAATTTTATATTATATATTATCCAGAGATGGAAGTAGTTTAAAAATATTTTATTTCCCTGTTAAAAATGTTCATATATATTTTTTATATGAGGTCATCTATATTCGTTACGTACTAGAAAAATTAACATACATGTCCATATATGGAAGTTTGCCATTTAGTAAGTAGCTTTAATTAACCATATAAGGCCCTAAGGGTTCGGTTATGTAAATGAAGATTTAATAAAAAAATATATTGTCATAAAGGGTGTTTTTTGTAGAGGTATATAACTTTGAAATGGAATAAAACAAATATGACTTTTTTAAATTGACATGAAATTTACTTCATTCGAAAGATAATCTTCTGGCATTATAATTAAAATATGACTAATGTGGAGGTCCAATTTTCGATTACTTTTTCCAACATTTGCGGCCGTGTATTGGCAATAACGCGGCGAATGTTGACCTCCAAGTGGTCAATCGTTTCTAGCTTATCGGCGTAGACTAGCGACTTCACATATCCCCATAGAAAATAGTCCAGCGGCTTTAAATCGCACGATCTTGGAGGCCAACTCACGGATCCGAAACGTAAAACTATGCTGTTACCAAACGTTTTGGGTCCATTCACCTACTCTACGCCTTGCCAGGTGATCGTGTGGCTTCAATTGTTACACGAGTTTTAAAATTAAAATTAAATGTAGGAACGAGGCATATGCCAAAGAAGTTTTTTAACACTAAAAGCGGTCAAAAGCCTATGAAAAGCAGCGTTATCACTTCCCCAGAATATATTGCAGATTCGAAAGGTAAAAAATGTGCTCGCGTAGAAAAACAGACAAAGTCTCTGGTTAAAACGTTGACAAAAGGAAAAAACAAAAAAAATAAAACGCCTCGAAAGTATTTAGAAAAGAATACAATTCAACAGAAAACATATATCGTCTTTAGACGAAGATTTTTGTATAATTTGACTAAAAACCACATCAGCAAATTCGACCAAATCCAATATGATTGCTTGCCACGAGTGTAAGAGATAAGAACATTTAAAATGAGCAGAAATCATCGGTCCCTGGTATATATGCCCGAAATGTAATTAAGATAATTCTGATTGAAATTTGTATGATATTTCTCAGTGTAAATATAACAAATAATAGAAACTTTGCTTTAAAATCTTTACATTGTGTTGATTTTTGATTTTTTCCCATTTTTAGTGTATTTTTAAAAAGTGTCCATCGTGGGTCCACCTTTTTTAAAATCAAAATAAAAATTTATACCCGTGGCCAAAATATTCTCTACACACAGAGAAAAATTAAGCTATTTCCCAACTGAACTTCGATTACTATTCAGTCGAACTTCAGTCGGTTGGTACAACTCAACATTAGTTTTCACAACAAAATTCGGTTAATTCAACGGATTATTATTTGCAGCACCCAAAATATATGAAAATCTAATGTTAATATTGCTGTACTTACTGAATTTATAAGTTGTTAAAATTAAAACACACTTTTCGATTCGGTTGGCACTTTATTTCTCTGTGTGTACCCATTGTGCTTTAGTATGGTATATAACACTTTAATATATCTTATTCCATCTTGAGGCCCCATCCCTTACAAAATTTTAAATATTGACACCTCGCTTTTTTTGACAGTTATACACTCACAAGAACTTTTCCATAAAAATTCAACAGTTATTTCAAAATTTAATCGGTAAAGTTGTTTCAATGGAATATACAGTTAAATTACCAAAGACATATATTTTTAACTTTCTGTCTGTTATTCAATAAACAAAAAACGGACTTTCGGTAATAGTTAAAATATTCAATTAAAATTTTCTATATAAAAAAAAAGTGAGGTCTTTCGACTGATCGAAATACTAGTATCAACCTAGCTAATATGTTTGATTTGCTTTATTTTTGTAAATATACGGAGGTTGAAAGCTCGTTATAAATTGAAAATAACATAAAAATAATCTCGATGTATATTAAAACAAAAAACTAATATAACTGTAAAAAATATTACTTGAGCCAGGGTACAAACTAAAATTTTTTTATATAAATAGAACATTTTTGGTCTTCAAAGTTTAGTAACGTCATGATGCTTGTTAGGAAGAGACCTAACCACGTGCTTGATTACTAAGAAGACAAGAATGGAGCAAAATTGATTATTAATAGGTTTTTTGTTAAAGTTCTGCCTATTATGGAGGCTCTAGCTTTTCTAAAACTTCGGGTTCTGATTAGATCTTTAGCCAGATCGAAATACTAGTATCAACCTAGCTAATATGTTTAATTTGCTTTATTTTTGTAAATATACGGAGGTTTAAAGCTCGTTATTAATTAAAAATAAAAGTTTTTTTATTATATTGAGTAGTGAATTTTCAGCAGTTGAAAATAAACTGAAAAATACAATTGTTTTTAAACTAATTTTCAATTAATTTAATGTGTATATTCAGTTGTCTTTGCGGAAAAAATTATGTGAGTGTAGTATTGCAATGCAAATTTTAAAGTACGCCATATCAATAGTATTTTACTTCTGCAATAATTTTGGTATTATTATTTTCCTATCTCGCAGAATTGTCGATTAATGATTAATTTTAGCAAATTCACAAAACAGATTATTGTTAAAAGTGCTCGATGGAAGTTTTTGATTTTTATCGCAAAATGGTTCTGAGAGTACCCAAATATAAAGGGTCCGCCAAATAACTTTTTTTTTTGAAAATGCTGTAAAAAAAACTACTGAATATTTTCTCAAATTTCTGTTTTTTATTTGAAAGTACAATTCTTCCGGTTAATAATCGAAAATAATTTCATTCAAATGGCTTCCTCGGCTGGCCATGCAGTAGCGTACACGATCGGTCAAATTTTTTTTGATCTTCAAAAACAGGGCGCAAAACATCGAGTGTAGCTTCGGCTGTGTGGCACGTAGCGCCGTCCTGTTGAAACCAAATGTTGCCAATATCCTCCTCTTCAATTTTTGTTAACAAAAATTCGTTCAACATGGCCCGATAACGATCGCCATTGACCCCATTGATCGCACACATTCTGCAACATTACCATGATTTTCAAAGTAATGTCGCAATATTTCCCAGCGTTGTTCAAGCGTATACACAACCATATTCGTTCAGCGGAATGATAAAACTAATTATCTGTCAAATCAGACATGAGCTAAGTGTTACCATTCACGAAATAAGCACTAGTTGAAAAAAAACGTTAGATGGCGGACCCTTTATAAACAAGAAAAACTTTAAATTTATTTTCATCGGGATAAACATTAATTGCATTTATAGTAATTAAATGTGCTAAAGTCCCAAAACTTATTTAACAAATTGTGAAAAGCAATCTGATGTAGGCGTGTCCCTATCCGGATTTCATTCCTGCCCAAGGAAATCTTCAGGGGACTTTGTTATTAGAATTTCTAGAGATATTTGTTATGTTAAATCACAAACTCAATGAGAATTTCTTGACCTCGTCTAGGAGCGAGATTCCGACGAGGCTTGTGCATTTTGCGATTAATTTATTCATATTTTTTTTATTTTAAATCCAAAATTTAAAAGTTTTCTTCATCGATAATAGCTGCCAGCTGGTATCCACCATGGTGCACCAGGCCTGGTGAGTTTCCTTCGATGATCATAAATTTTTGTTTCAATAATACAGAAAAAGTTATCCTTCTTTTACATTTAGCTCGTTTTATATAAAATTCTTTGAGTTGGGTATATTTCGCAACCACAGAATTTATTAAATTTATATGTTAAAGCTTTTCTCTTTTCTGTTATTTGAATAACTTTACATTGATGACTTTGTACATTACAAACCAAGTTCTATGGTGTAGGGTATATTAAAAACAAGAAAGACTAAATGCAACATGTTGTACATGAAATACGTGATGACTCGTATGTAGTTCTAAAACCATTACATATTTACTTTAGCCGACGTTATGATAATAATGCTAATAAGAAGAGTTGTGTATACAAACATAAATGTTAAAAGGATATTTGAAAATGTTTTTTGAAAGGCAAATCTAAAGACTGAGATCGAAATAAGTGTTACACGAAAAAGTCGTTATAACTTTCTAATGCATTCATAAATTTTAATAATTATTGAACATAGTCTTATGCAAATTTATATTATATTAAAATAATTTATGAGAATTCAAATTTAGATACAATTTTAAAAAAATCCCATCTCAAGAATTTTACTATATATTTCATAGAGGTTTGGTTTGATGGAGGCAACTTTTGTAAAATCTTTTATGCATTATTGGCAATTGTAATGTATTTTTAATGCCAATGTTGACCGCTATAGAGCTATGATTACTGACTTTTTCGTTCATCAATTGAACAACTACGATGTGCATGAGCTGTGGTTTCAACAAGACGGCGCAACATGCCAGACAGCTCGTGCCACAATTGATTTATTGAAGGAAATGTTTGGTAACCGCATAGTTTCACGTTTCGAACCCGTGAATTGGCCTCCAAGATCGTGCGATTTAACGCCGCTGGACTATTTTCTGTGGGGATATGTTAAGTCGTTAGTCTACGCCGATAAGCTCGAAACGATTGACCACTTGGAGGGCAACATTCTACGCGTTATTGCCAATATACGGCCACATATGTTGGAAAAAGTCATCGAAAATTGGACCTCCAGATTAAATTACGTCTGAGCCAGCCGTGGCGGTCATATGACAGAAGATTATATTTCGAATAAAGTAAATTTCATGTTAATTAAAAAAAAAATCATCTTTGTTTTATTGCATTTCAAAGTTCTGTACTTCTATAAAAAACAACCTTTATTATGGAGATTTAACAGATTCATCCTCTAAATCTCTTTTTCTTAAATTTTAATATTAATTGTACACACAGAAAAATAAGCCAACCGAATGAAAAAGTGTATTTTGGATGGTGTAACACATAAATTAGATTCCCAGTGAAAAATCGACATATATGGATCCATATCCATGTCTCATAAATGTCCACATGCACTCATACGTGATTGATATGTGTTCATAAATGATTAACATACGTTTATATATTGGACCATATATGTTTATGTGTGTGCATTAACGAAAACTGAAGTATTATTTACATGAATTATCATACATGTCCATACATTTCCATAATTGGTCATATGTGTACATTTACGAAAATTGAGGTAATATTTTCATGTATGATCGCATATGAACACTTATGAGGATATATAAAGCGCATATGGAGGTATATGTACATTTATGAAATCCAATGTCTTCATATGTAAACATGAATGAATGCGTAAATGGATACGTATATGTTAATTTCTAACCGGTTTAGCACAATTGTATTTTAATGTAATTTCTGTATATTTTGGGTGTTGTAATTAAGATTTAGTTGTATTAACCGAATTTCATTGTGAACCCCAATATATTGTTGTACCAACCGAATTTCAGTTAGAAATCGCTAGGATATTTCAACTTCCGATTAAAAATTTGGTATAATTTTTTACACGTTATTAAAAGCGTTTTTTTGTTTATGATCCAATAAAGGGCATCATAAACTTCCGATAAAGCGGCTTTGGTACGTGATATTAGCCAAGTTTTTCAAAGCTAACTTAATTCAAAAAAAATTTAAATGTTTACATAAAAGAAAACCTACAAATTAAAAACCTTGTTTTAGTTATTTCGGTCTCAGTCTTTATATACCAAAATTTATAAATATTTGTTAAAATATCACACATTTCCAGTCAGTAAACAATAAAAAGGAAAGCGTTGGCAAGGCACTTTAACAGGTGGTACAAGAGTTGGCAACATATGTTTTCCTAATAAAAATATGATAATATTATTGTACTCCCGGATGTGTTGTTTTTAAAGCTTCAGCAAATCATTCGCAATACAGCAATTACCAAAATAGAGTTTAACAAATTAGAAAAAAAAAATACTGGTATTTGGTTATGTTGCAAGGAAAAGCTTGATAAATACTATGGGGACTCTTCACAATCGATTTCAATGCTAAACTGTGGTTTACTGACTTTCGTTGTGGTCGCGACGGCCTATTGAGGTCAATACAAAAATGTCGAAAAAATTCACGATATGGTGTTGGCCGATCGAAGAGTAAAAGTGCATGAGATTGTTGATGCCATAGGCATTTCATATGGCAGTGTGGTTTCAATTTTAAATGATCAGTTGGGCTTAAGAAAGCTGTCTGCAAGAAGGGTATCGCTTTTGCCTTCAATTGACCATAAACGTAATCGTGGCCAATAAGGTGATGGCAACAGTTTTTTTGGGTGCACGCAAATAATAAACGGCTAATATTCGCCGTCCAACTTAATGGACCGATTTAACGAGGATTTAAAAAAAAGACCCCATATGGCCACGAAATGCCTACTTTATGGACCTCGAAAAATCCTATTTTTTGGAAGGGATACAAAAATTGGAGAAACGTTGGACTACGTGTATTGAGCTAAAAGGAGATTATGTTGAAAAATATTTTTTTTTTTTGCAAAAAAAAAACTGTGGTTCATTCAAAAAGTCACGCATTTAATGATTCGCCCTCCAGGGCATAAAAGAAGTAAAAAAAGACATATAGCTTTCGTAATTTTTATAACGAAAGTTAGGGAACATTTTTAAAATTTTTTATAGTTCTTATGAAAATTATTCAAGTTTGAGGCCATACTCTATATTTCTTTATTAGAATATTGTCCTAACAAATTTATTAATTGACCACTTTCAGGAATATGTTGATAGATCTATTTAAGAAAATTTCCAGGTTCGCATCTTCAGAATACGCTTTGAAAGAAGTGGCAACCTAATGCAAACCTCAAACATTCATATAACCTAGTTATCCCACTAAATGAGAACTAATATATGAGCTTGAAGTTAACGATTACCACCACTGATCAAAAATAAATTGAAAACTTGTTTCGTTATGTGCAAGCTCCACCTTTGGTAGATATACAATACACGCTTTTTGTTTTTATTCTCCTTGTTGTTTTTACATTTGTTTTGCTTTATTTAGAAAACAAGATGTAAAGGAGAAGTAAGCTATGACCGTACTCTGTCTTTTTTACAAGTTTGATATAATTTTTATTAAAAACTAGCTGACCCGACAAACGTTGTTTTGCCTTCAAATTTTAATTTCATTGAAAGTCTGGTTCCGTTACAAAGTCGTGGTGGATTGATATTTCCCAGAAGAATGCACCCGTATCCAAGCAATGCTGTGTAACAAAGCAAAAATTTTTGATTTTCACACAATTTATATGAAATGACTAATGTTCAGAAAAATCACCACATCTCGACCAAACGAAAATATTTTTAAACAATTTTTTTTAAAACCATCCTCATTGCATGTTCTACAAAACGTATTCAGCCATTTTTTATTTTATGCAGCCGTTCTCGAGTTATGGAGTGACAATCAAAATGTACACTTCTTTTTATATATATTTAAAAATAAAAATTATGTTTTTTTCGACCTATAATTGTGCAATGAAAATAAAATTATTCAAGTTTTTATAATTTTTATGAACGGTTTTTTTAATATTTATAAACATTTTCATAGAAAAAATAGCTTCATCCCATTTTTGCAACATTTCATAAATAGGAAAAAGCCTGTCATCAATTTGCTCTTCTTTGATACAGGTTCATCATATTTATGAAGTGTTACATTGGGCGAAAATCAATTAAATTTTCTTTCATATTTATGAAGTTTTTCATAAATATGATGAATCTCTTTCTCTAAGTGTATTACCAAAGAAGAAAAAAAAACGAATTTGAATTTGTTCCATCAAAATTTTGTGCGTTCATATTTAAAGTGCACAATTTTTCTTTATATGTACATGTGTTTGGGTGGGTTCATGAATGTTTAAACAAAAAGCTTTTAGGGCTTATGAAATAGAATTTGGTTTTAAACAGTTTTCTAGTTATTTTTATTACTGTTTGGTTATTTGGTTTATTTCAAACATATTTTTCAGAATTAATAGTTTTTAGTTTTACTTGTAGTTACCCTTTTGTATGCTGTTGCAAAAATTTCCAATCTGATGTTTAATTTAGTATTATCGTTTTTAGCAATAGGAGTATGATGATTTTATGCAACAGTTAACATTTATTGGAAAATTGAACAATGTTTGTATTTATTTGTTTAAAAGAACTAAACCTTTTACAAAAAAAAAAAAAAAAACTGATTATCTTTTAATAGATAATGCCAACTAAATAAATGGATAAAAGTGCGCCCGGTAGGGCTAGTTGGTAGCGTGCTGGCTTATCAGTGCGGTGGTCGTGGGTTTCGATTCCCACCAGAGGCACTGGTCTGTTTTCGCTACAACGCGCCGAAGGCCATAGTAGCTAGTGCTCGGTTAGGGTAATAGCATATAATTGTAATTATATGATTATTAATTACCCAAATAAAATAAATAAATTTATAAAATTCAAATATAAGTAGACATGTTTCTTTTTTTTCAAAATGCATGTCAATTAAATCTTATATTATAAGCATTATTGCAAATATTCAGAAGTAAAAAATTCAAAATGAAAGTTATTGAAGAAAAGAAATAAATGTATATGACATGCTTGGACGGTATCCTGAAAACGATGTATAACATCATTTCCTAAAGTTACAAGTAGCACGTAGCACAATATATTCCATATTCAAATGGTTTGAAAATGGAGTATCATCAACCGGGATTAAAAGAAAGGACGCCCAAAAAAATTGACTACAGCTGAGCTTGTTAAACTCAAAAAATCGGGGGGGTTTATCAAATTGGGGCATCAATCGTAAGTTGGCCAAACAATTTCGCGTTTCCTAGACAACAATTCGCAAAATTTACTACAAATGAACGTGAAACACTTCAGGCGAAAGACAGTATCCAAATATAAAAATTATAAACACTATTAATTTTCAAATCAGATTAGACTAGTTTCTGCCTTTTTTATGGACAGGCGTCATCAGTGATTTTTTTAATAAAGTTGTATTATTATTTGTGTCTTATAATTGTCAGATTGATACATTTTTCAACAACCTGCCGGCGGTAAGAATCAAACCTGCGCTTTTTGTTACGTTACAAACGTAACAATACCAAGTATGGCCTCGAATGTAATGTAGCTAATTGAAATTTTCTTTCCTATTAGCTTTTCTGTTACTGTATATTGTACTCAGAAGTGACAAACACTAACAAACACTAACAACACAAATATTCCATTTTTAGATTTTTGTTTATTTTTCTAATCTCCTCCGTCTCTAGTTCACAACGTTAATAGATTGACGTATGGGTTTTACGTCCAGTTTAGTCAACTTTGCGTTTATGTTGAGACAGTCGCAATTAATTTTTAATTAATGTGTATTTGTCAAATTTAATTTAGATTCTTTTTTTTTTGCTGGGAACAACGGAAGTATTAATTCAGGCTTTTATTATGATAGGTATATCAGAAACTTTGCATCCAGGATTCAAAGCTATGACTGTAAACGCGGATGTTTAAATTAGTAAATGTTTAGTAAAACTTGAAGAATTTAACAGAGATACCCACACTTAGAAAACTATGTAGGCAAAGACCACTGCCAAATGTAGTTGAAAACAAATGAAATTTACTTAAAGAAAGGAACGACTTACATTTTAGTAAATTCAACAAACATTGTCATTTGTGTTGAATGTTTCAAAAAATGACTAACAATTGTAGTAAAAATGAACCACATATATTTAGTAGTAAAAAATAAACAAACATTTACTTCTTTTATTTTTTTTAAATAACCAAAAAGCAACAAAATGAATGTAAAATCACAAAACAGTCATTTGATGTGGTTTTGTTTTTTTAAAAGACCCACAAGGTTAGTTAAAAACTAAATTTGTTCTACCAATGACATACATTTTACATTAAAATAAACTGTATTACAATCCAACAACTATACATATTTTTAAAGCCGAAGTTCCCTGAGTGGACTCTAAAGGCGACATATTATTTTGGCCAGATTTAGCAAGCTGTCATTATGCCAAAAGATGTTAGAATGGCTTAATGCAAAAAACATACCTTTTGTACATAAATACACAAATCCTCTAAACGTCCCAAAAGCACATCTATTTGAGGACTTTTGGGGTCTTTTATGACAAAAAGTGAATGAAAATGGTTGGAAAGCCAAATGCACTGAAGAATTGAAAAAAAAAAAATTAAAAGCAGTGTAAAAAATTTACATGAATGTCCTCTAAAGCATGATAGGAAGTATCAATCATAAAATACGGCAAATAGCAGATCG